>JAPKLY010000111.1:804796-862894 GCA_026898435.1 Prunella vulgaris | reverse complement strand
TTCTGCTGCCAATAATATTATAGTGGACACTGGGATATATATATATAGGTTCTTGATTAATTGGTGCTTACCGATTTATTGGGATTTTTTTTCTTTTTTTTAATTAGATGTTTCTAAGTTATAACTTTTTATTATAATTAATCAATGAATTTGATATGCATGTCTCTTAAATATAAGTTCACAAAATTTCAAGGTCGTATTCTTTAATTTCAAATTAATTTGATGGGGAGCGCATGTCTTGATGTTGATGTGGTTTCTGCGGGATAATATGAAGTGAGAATTTCCATGGGCAATCATTTGGGAGAGTGCTACGATCGACTTGCAGCACCGTAATACTTATTGGACCTCTTGCTTCTGTCTAGAATGTGATTTATTAATTTGCCCTTAGCTAGCTAGTGCTGCTTAATTCAATTATATATACATATATATATAGAGGAGTATATGATTACACACAAACTCTCATGTGAAATTTCTTAATACTATTACACATATTTTACATTACATAAACTCATGAATGATAGTATTGGGATTAATACGTCCGCTAACTTTTTCACTTTTTAGATTTGGTTCCATAATTATATAATGTTTCAATTTAGTCTCATAATTATTTAATGTTTCAATTTGGTCCCATAACAATTCAAATCTAACCAAAATAGTCTCAAGTCGCTGGAAATGACATAAAACGATGTCATTTTAGTCACGTGCCGGTCACGTGTAATATTTTCCTGTAGAATTGGCTCACACGGCACGTGAGTAAAACGACGTTGTTTATGTCATTTCCGACAATTTAAAACTAATTTGGTTAGATTTGAATTGTTATGGAACTAAATTGAAATATTAAATAGTTATGGGACTAAATTGAAACATTACATAATTATGGGACCAAATTCAAAAAGTAAAAAAATTATGAGACGAAATTTGATATTAATCCCTGATAGTATTAGACTTGTAAACTGAAATCACAACGTGTGAAATGTGCAAATTTCATAGAAGAGCTAGTTGTGCAAACATTCATGAGCCAAAATTTGAGTTTTTGGTTTTTAATTGATTAGTGTAATAACTCAAACATATGATTTTATGGCATAAATAGTGGAGCTATAACAATTTAAACTATATTCAATCTCTGTTAACTTATAGGATATTGAAATTTTCGACATCTTATGTAGTACTCGAGTTTTCTTTTTTATATCTCGCATGTCTTGTGTGAAGAATAGAATTGCTCATCTGTCTTACAAAATCTTTTTTCCCCTTGTCCGACCAAAATAATTTATAAGTGTGCTTAATTAAACATTTGAATGGTAGTAAATTTGTTATCTGGTACGAATGATACCTCCCCCCAATGTAACTAAGATCCAATTATAAGATCTGTTTGCAAACACAGCTAAAGAATAGAAACAAATAACAGGGCGCTTGGTATGAAATTTTTTTAATGGAGAATGAGAATATACACATATTAATTATTGTATGTAATGAGAACAAATAAGGTGCATAATATTTTTTTCTCCTAAATAAGATAATCATCACCCCCATTTAATTACCTCCATCTCATCTTATAATCACCATCCCCAATCAATCCCTCATACCACAACCAACAATTTTTTTTTTGTCAACCTTTTCCAATATTGGAGCACAACATTAATAATGTAATCACCATGAAAATAAACTATAATTCAACGTACATAAGGGTAAAGGAGGAAAATGAAATTTCATTCTCATTACTGTTGAAGAATTTGAAACAAACGTCCGACCCTAATTACTTTTAAAGCTGTCAACTTACTTACATTAGTTATTCAGAAGCGTATTATACGGTTAGTGAAGTTTGCAAACACCCCAAATCCACCATGCAAGATTTTGTTTATATATTCTAATTAAAAAATAAGGTTGCATTTGAGTTGTGGGTGAAATAATTTTAAAAAGAATTTACAACAAAACAGAAGAATTTGTTAGATGGGAAGTCATTATATATATGTTAACAAATGCATATATAAATATTATTCCCTCCGTCCCAACATTTTCTTCATAAATGGAGTTTCACGCATATTAAGAAAAAGTAAAGTATGTGAGTGTAAAGTTAAATAATAAAATATCAAAAGTGTATTTTATTAACTTTTGTGAGTGTGAGTTGTTTTCTTTTTTGGGTTGTGAAGAAAGAGTTGGGACATCCATATAAGGAAAGTGTGACATTTATCTTGGGACGAAGGGAGTATTAATTTCACTGATATAATATATATATATATATATATATATATATGTGTGTGTGTGTGTGTATATGATCTATTTGGCATTTGGGATCCTATTTCCAAATTTTTGGAATTACTTTCAAGTGAATTTATTGGTTTTGAAACCCTCTTAATTAATACGAAATACGCCAAAATTTCCGTTCACTGCAAATTAAAACTAAAACATTGTACTGATATCATAACATAACAGGAGAAGAACAAGCTTTACTTCCAAAAATAAAGTAGTTGAACTAAATATATTTAATCTAACTCAAGCGGGGTCTCACTGATACAAAATAATATTAATTACTATAAACAAAATGTTAATGTATAAATTAACAAAGTAATATAAACATGCAAATTAAGTGTACATATATATATATATATATCATTGTCGCATGCATATGATACTTCTCAGGATGTACTATACTAGTTTACGTAGGGGAACAACTGAAGATGTTGTTAACGCCCTCCCGGTGGTATGTACATATATAGTCAGTAAATAAATGCATACTCATTTATTGAGCACTGAAGCTAGCTCGCTCTCTTTACGAATCTCCCTTTCATTCTAGGCCTCTTCTCCGCATTCAATTTTCGAACCTCATATCTTATTTTCTTCGAAAACAACCTCGTTCGCCTCTTCTCCCTGTACCTCATCACCCTTGCCTCTCTCCCTCCGTCCCCTCTGCCCGACCACCCTTGCCCGCTTCCCATCTCCACTCCTCCTCCTCCGTATACATGCATTGCACCAATTGCACTCTGCAATTCAAATTATATAATTAAATATTGGAAATATCCGGAATATATATATAAAAATAAGACTAAATTAATGAGGAAGAAAAAAAAAAACATACATCTAAACTTTCAGGCCAGCCGTCACCGGGATTCAATTCCGGGCGTTCTCCGGTGGTCCACGGGGACTTTTGGCCTTCCCAAGCTGACATGACTCCTTCGTAATCAAGCTTCAAAAAGGTGTTATTCGACTCGTCGTGATTTTGTGCTTTCTCTTCTTCTTCTTCATCGGATGAACCAAAGTCCAAATTCAGCTCAAAAGTTTCTCTGCCCATATCAAAATCCATATCAATTCGATGAGTGTCGTGCAGTAGTTGATGATCTAATTCTCCAACCTCTTCATCTTTAACTTTAACCATCAACGAATTACAATCGTTCGATTCTTTCCCGTAATCCAACAGCCCCAATTCCTCCATATCAAACGACTCATCTTCCAGCCCTTTCCCCAGCAAACTCTCCACATCCGCCGCGAAATCCGCCAGATCCAATTCCGAAGGAAGAATCCCGTCCAACCGATTCACTTCCGGGCTCAAATACGACGCCGCTTTGGAATCATCGTTCCCACAACGGTTGTTATAACCGGATTCGTCGTCATCATTCCGGACCGGGTTCACGGAAAACTCGAACGGGTCGAATATCGGGACCCGATACAGAAGCTGGACCTCGTTTTCCTCAACGGATTGCTCCTCGCTGCACATTTCGGGCACGAGATGGAGCGGGTTAAATTTCCCGGGTTTCTTATGGCGCGGGGTTCGGGCTTTCCTGGTGAAACCCTGGTCCCACGACGGCACGGAAATCTCCAGCTTCGGCGGCTTCGCCTCATCGTCGAACGAATTGAGCGACGCCGTTTTGAGACGAACCCTCTCGTGCCTACTAGCCAAAGGGTTAGCCGAGTGAACAGATGAATCGCACGATTGGCATAAAAATGCATCGTCAGCAGCGCAATACCATCGGGCTCGTTTTTTCACGCAGTTATCGCACGCTCGGGCCGATCGCCCCCCGACGGCGTTAGCTAATTTTCTGTCGGAAACCGTAGATTTCATGTCGTGTGAGTGAGGGATGAGAATTGAGTGCTAACTTTCACGAGGTTTGAAAATATTGTGAGAAATACGATTTTATGCAGAGAGAGAGAGAGAGAGAGAGGGGAAAATAGAGTGCAATTATTTGTAGTCAGGTGGTGTCCCAGTCTTGGGCAGTGCAGAAAAGCACTTTACGAGTATTATTTATATCGTGTAAGGCCTTCCGTGGAGCACCTTTTAGGAGCTTTGCTTTTCAAAATTAGTAAGGGCGATCAGGGCCGTTGATCATACTCTAATTTTTGTGTCCCACTAGGTGTGTGTTGTGTGTACAGTGTTGAGACATACTACGTACAATCTAATCTGTCATTAGTCATACAAACCTTTTTCTCAAGTTATGAGTCATGACTTCTAAATTCATACTAATATATATGCATGGAATTCATAAATTCAATTATTTAATATATATTTATAAACACTCCAATTTAAATCACAAGAATATTATGATTGATATTAAATGAATTTGAAAACTTCTATAATTCCATAATATAAAACTTATACTACAAAATATATAACTTATTGATTGGTATTATGGTATTAGTAAATACTCCTTCTGTCCCGCAGGAATTTGCACATTTTCCTTATTTGGACGTCCAATACAAATTTGCACACTACTAAAAAGGAAGCATTGATTTTCGTGCACACTCACAAATATTTACACATATTTACCCATATACCACTACTTTATATATAAAACTATTTTTTCTTAAAAAATGTGCCGTCCCGTAGGATGCAAATTCCTACGGGACGGAGGGAGTATATCTTATAGCGTAAAATTTATATCATGACAAGTTTCACAAGAATATTACCTCAATAAGTGTGTTTGATTTAAAAGATAAAATTATTTATACATAAAAAATATATATTGGATCATTAATCACTTTATTTATACATCAATATATATATATATATATATATATATATATATATATATATATATTTTACGGGTAGATAATTTTATCCAGACCAAACAAATCTTTAATCACTTTATTTTTCTCCATTTCATTTTATTAGATCAACTTTCCATTTTAGTTATTGAAATAATAAACCACTTTACTTTTATACATAATATACATACTTTTCTAAACCATTATAAAATTGGATGGCAGGAGTTTTTTTATTTTTATTTTTTATCTTTACATTTGTTTATCAGTTTAAATTACATAATTATATTTTTACTTTACTTGAATTTGTCATAATTAATATAATCGTATAACTTTTTGTTAAACCTATAACTTTAAATTTTTAAATGCAAGTTTTTTTTAAGGATAAAATATTAACATATATATAATGTAGACGTGTAGTGGAAAAGTAATCCTCAAAGCTTGCTTTACATTCTTGGGAGTATTATTAGTATATTGTATTAATACCTGAATGTGGAGGAAATTTTATATGTTGACAAATTAAATCAGATATATTTAAAGTCTTTATTATAGTTTTGTAATAAACCTGAATATGGAGGAAACTAGGTTGACACTTCAGATGTAGTTAAACTTTTCATTATAGTTTTGGGCAACATATTTTATTATATACAGCGGGAAATTAAAAAAGAAGTCCCTTTCGACATAGAAAAGATGTATAGGAGTTGGGGCCCATTAATTATCTCTTATTGGTTGAGATAGAAAACTTAATCTTAAGATCTGGGTTCCAATTGGTTGCATGTCTTATTATGGGATTTTTGTGGGGCCCACTTGGATTAGATTTAGTCACTGATCTAACCATGTACCCCCTCTCTCTCTCTTTGCTCTCTCAAGAGTTGAAGTAGATCTTGGTCCCCTCCACCGTCACTATTACTCCTAATTTTCCAAATTAAAAAAAAAATGTAAAAGAAAAAAATGTAAAAATAATAATACCTCCGTCCCACAAAAGTTTGCATAATTTTCCTTTTTAGTTTGTCCCACAAAAATTTACACTCCCAAAATGGAAATAACCCTTTAAATCTGCACCTTTAAAACATTTACCTCACAATTTTCAACATACATATTTTAATTATTACACTTTTCTTAAAAGCCGTGTCCCCAAAAGTACCGTAAACTTTTGGGGGACGGAGGTAGTATTTTATCTCTCTATAAATTTTTTATTTTATTATTTTAATATGTTCTTTTATAAATTATTCATTTGCTTTTTTGTATTTTTTGAAAATTACTATTAACCTTTTTATTCATTTTTTCCACTTTTTACATTTTTTATTATTTTTTTCACTTTTTTCATCACATCATTTATATTATAACTATTATTTTAGTACTTGTCTTAACCTCTGTGTTCAAAAACAATATAATATTTATTCCGGGACGAAGGATATATTTTTTATTGATTTCAATGTCATAGTTAGCTAGGGTGTGGTTTGAAACTCTATTCACTTAAAAAAAATATTAATTAACTTTTGCAATAAAATCAAATGTAATAAATATTTTTAAATAAAATTGAAAAATTAATGTGTTTATAAAAGATGCTTTTATTAATAATAGAATAGCTATTTATGGGTTTAGTAATATTAAATAAATCAAAAATAGGTGAAACTGCTGTGCAAAATTGATTTTGGAGCATTTTCATTTTGATTCAAAACAATGACTTGAATTGCAAATTAGTTTAATAGATTAATATGATATTACGTACTAATAATGTATGTAGGATGTTCAGTTATACTATAAGTTTTTTTATCATACCATGTTAAGTTATACTATAATGTTCAGTTATACAACTAACAACTAACATTTATCGATAAAAAAAAATGAATGTTCAGTTATTTTATTGATGTTTGTGAAAAATTCGAATTGAGTATATAATTATATCTATAGTGTTGAGTTATATAACATTTAGTATTAACATGAATGTTCAATTATATCATGTAATATTCAGTTATACAATAATATTTTCGATTATACTATTGGTAATTTGAATTGGTGGGCACATGTAAGGTATTATAGTATATTTTTAAGTGTTTTATATTATTGATATACGTGTGGTATTCAGTTATACTACAGTGTTCTCGATTATATCATACTATTATGTATAATTTTAAATTAATCTACTCTAGCATGTGTCAGCTTAGGTGTGCAATAGATACCGTAACAACATACTAGGTTACTATAACAACCTACTCTGGTGTCAGGTTTGTAAGAAAAAGTAATTTATTAATTAATTTGGATTCATTTGTCGTCCAATAAACTAATTACATCTAAATTTAATTTTCTCTTATATTTTGGACCCAAATATGGTTGTCCCTGACTTTTTTTTTTTGAAGCATAATTTTGATTTGTGTAAATTTGAATTTATTTGTAAGTAGTGTTATTTTCCTGAATCATTTTATAAATTTTTCTTGATTTTAAATGTTTAAAAAATAGAAATAAAAGTGAGATTTGCAAATACAGACGTACTTAATATGAATTGTAATTGAAGGAAATGAATTGGTATTTGAAAAAAATGTGGTATTTATTGGTTAGTAAATTCAAACTGAAATCGAAATATCAAACCAAATCAGCAAGTCTGTTTAGGTTTCATAGTTCTTTTTGTTGATAATTGTAATGAGTCTTTCTGACATCACTTATTCTTATTGATCCTGCAGGTTGTTCTTGTTTAATTTCCAAAAGAAAAGAAGTTGCTATGAATTTATTCAGAGATGCATGAGAAAATCAAAATTTATTGTTTTATCAATTTATGATATGTTTAATATGATGACTGTGTATGTCCATATATATATATATATATATATTCGGATATTACTGATTTTATTTTCAAGAAACTATGTGCGCAGAAGAATTTAAAGAAGGTGATGTATCAGTGCATTTTTTGATGCTGTGAATATAATTTTCATATACATCATGTAACACAATTATAAAAAATAAAATTAGATTTTATTCTACTTATAGAAACGATTAAAATATTCACATAAAATTTCTATCCAAAAAACAAGGGGAGAAATTCAATAAAGAAATTAATGAAAAAGTGAATTCTACACACAAATAGTTGACTACACAAAAAAAAAGTTAGAGAAGGCCTAAAAAAGTATGCCCTAAAAAAATCGAGCCTATTTAACTCGACCTATACTCGAACTCGGATCGGGATTAGTCCGATTATTTTTAAATATCTATTATATACTATTTTTTTTACATAATTAATTTATATTGAGTTTTTCTATTATCAAGATGACCATTCGCTCTGCAATAATTCTTTAAAAATTTAGCATATCATTCTACTTTGCTTTGGACGATCTAATTTTGTAATGAGATAAAATAATTAAGATTTTGAAAGAAAATTTACTGAAATATAATTTTATATAATTTTTTTTAAAATACACATTTTACATATTTTTAAATTTAAACTTGTATCATATTTATTAATTTAATAATCAATAATAATAAACTCACTAATTAAATTTATTATTACTTAAAAATTAAATATTTGTTTTAGTGAGAAATGCTGAGTTGAGAGATAAAAAGTGAGTCCTGGAATTTTTGTTTAGAAAATTTAAATGATACATATTATTCAAAAAATTTAATTGAATTATTTGTACTAATTTTTTTCTCTTCACCTTATATTAATTTTTTTTCTCTCTTGCCTTTCTTAAAAAATCTGAAGAAATAAATTTTTATTTTCTAATAGTGATTAATTTACTAAAAATCTTTTTTTAGCGTATGATGGTTTGAATCTAGTTACCATTTTGTGTTCTTTGGAGTTCATTTTTGTTGTACTTAAACAATAACGTTGCACTTTATGGTGCACCTAAATAATAATGTTGTATTTGTATATGTTGCACTTGTATATATCATGACATATATAGCTAGGTTTAATTGATTATAAGAAGATTTTTACAGTCATAAGATGAAGCTGACAAAGGATAAGAGTGCTTTGTTTATAAGTTTCTTATAACCACTCACAAAATTTTTGGTAAAATAAAATATTTTATAACTTATAAAATTTTAAAATAATTTTCTTACTGTCCTCATCTACCCACCTCTTGGCCCGTCATTCTTCCCACTCCTCTATTTTAATATAAAAAATATTTATTCTATATTAAAATAGTAAATTTAAAAATATTATGACTGTCAACGAATAAATGGTCTTGACGGCTGGTAGGAAAGAATTGATGACTGTCGTGATGGTGTTGATGGCTTCCTGACAACAAATTATGCAAGTATACAGTGGTTTTGATAGCAATCTAAGTAATCCTTTAAAAAGAAAAAGAAAAAAGAAAGATAGCAATCTAGTAATTAAATTGTCTACTTTGTATCCGAAAATAATACTCCCTCTGTCCCACAGGAATTTGCACACTTTTCTTATTTGGACGTTCCACAGGAATTTGCACACTACTAAAAAAGGAAACATTGATTTACGTGCACACTCACAAACCTTTACACATATTTACCCATATGCCACTACTTTATATATAAAACATATTTTCCTTAAAAAATGTACCATCCCGTAGGGTGCAAATTCCTACGGGACGGAGGGAGTAAAAAAGGAAGTTTGGATGGAAAAGTTGAGAACTATACACAAATTGTACCAATTATATATACTTTTATGTTACGAATTAAATACACCCTAAATTAATAAATAGTAAAAATCGTTGAGAATGTTGTACGTTTTGATGTGCCCATAAAGTCTCACATGATGTGTGTGGTCCAGTGCTTATGCCCCAACCAAAATTGTCCATTTCTTTGGTAAAGCTTTAATTCGCAAGTGCCAAATCATCATGCTCTTAACAATTACTACCTTTTATTTATTTTTTAGAAAATTACTAATAATTAATTTGATAGACATTTTGACAATATTAAATTTAAAATATTTTAATCGAAATCTTACTTCGAGGTTGAGAGTTCCAATTTAGTATTTTTTTTCCATATAAAATGTGAAATATAAATATTACAAAGCTACATTATGCAATTAATTAATAAGTTGATTATCTACAATAGTAATTGGTTTGTGCTTTACAAATTTGCTTTTTTAAATAATATTTTTTTCGTCCATGATAAATGGTTTACGTTACCTTAAACAGTCGTCCACAATAAATGGTACACTTACCTAAAATAAAAAATTTACAATTATTCTTTTCATTTTTTATACACATATACTCACTTTTACACATCACACCGTGTGGGTGTGTGCGTGATCCGACGGTTCCCCCTGCAGAGGACCCTCCTGTACAGGAGGGGATCCGGATCCCACTTTTACACATCAATATCAATTTTTCTTAATAACCGTGAATTGTCGAGGTAGACCAATTTTTGTGGACGGAGGAAGTACCAAGTATCTCGTCGGCCAAGAAAATTTGTTTGACTGGTTGAGGAATGCAAAAATTACGAAACATTTTATCAAAATGATATTGAAATGAGTAGTTATTATGTGAAAATAGTTCATGATAAGTTTATCACGAAATTATTTTAAAGTATTAAATATTTTGTTAAGTGTATCAAAATATGCATCAGATGTATAAAAAATTGATGTCAATATATAAATGTAATTGACATCAGCCTTTGATACACCTGATAAGATTTTGATACACCTGATTAAATATTTGATAATTTAAAACTGGTTCACGATAAGTTTATTATGAACTATTTTCACACAGTACCTTGTCTATTGAAATTAGCAAGTATAATGTGTGCCTGCATTTATTAATAAAATATTGTTATTATTTTTATAAAGTGATAAAATTTTAATAAATATATTTTTAATAAAAATATAGTTATTTTTATTTTTATTAAAATTTTATCATTTTCTAAAAGTGGTATTTTTCTATTAATAAGTGACAAGTCCATATAATGTGAAAGTCTTATATAAAAAATTTCTATTCGTATTTATTTAGAGATAATTACCAATAAACATAAATAGTAATAATAACGTAAAATAGGGGACAGTACATATTAATTCAAACACGCAAATTAATTAATCCTCAATTAATTCAAACAAAACATACCTCATCCATCCACAGAGATTAATTAAGCCGTAATTTTGGAATTCTTTTTTTGGGTATGGTTTAATTATTTACAATTAATAAATGCTGGAGGGTATATAGATCAAGACAAAATGCAACGAGAAGACATTATTACAGGTAAAGATAAGACAGTGTTAGATGAATTGTCACTTAGCGGATAAAAACGATGTTGGAGTCATCCATTATAATATATATATATATATATATATAACTTGGCTGAAAATCAATCAAATGTGATGAAGATGGACATGAAGAAGGTGACTCAGTAGTATATCAACCCCCTTGGCCTGCTTTGGGTTAACTATCTTAATATATATATATAATTAATTAAGAGCATGCATGCGATAATTAAATAAATGATACAATTATAGTGACTACGTGTATTAGGTATATATATCTTCTCCATAACTCACGTATAGCAACATTATTTTGAAGCATAACTTATATATGTTGTAATTTAATTTTATCCAATTTTATCAATTATTAATTCAAAGTTATTGTGATAATAAAATATTAGCTAATGTAATAAAATTATTAGTTGTAATAGAAAAAAATAGATTAATTGGAAATGTAAATCACAATTGTATTTTGCAAAAATTGCAATCTAAATTAAACTATTGAATTTTTACAAACAAAAACCCAACTTAAATTAATACTTCGATCGGTTGCAATTTTTACTAATTAAAAAGTCAATTTCAATCTAATCAGAAAAGTAAGGATTAACTATGCATGTCATTCCAACCATTCTAAACACATTAATACTATCAATTTGTTCATTGTCAGGTATTTAGAACCATTCTAAACATATTAATACTATCAATTTGTTCATTGTCAAGTATTCTGAAGTGAAGACCCCATCAAGCAAGGTCTGGAGCAGTTTGAATTTCGCCTAAAGGAGCTTGCGGACGACACAAGCCAATAAAAAATCAAATTTGGTTGTAAGGAAAAAAAAATCATTTGTAACAAATGTATATATGAATCATACATGTTTAGATAGAAAATCAACTCCTATAAGGTAATCTTATGACACTAATCAAATTGCTCCATGTCATTGGCTACTGACAGTCCACGTGATCAGATTTCGAACATGATAAGTAAGGTTCAAATTCATGCATTTTTTTATCGGTAAATGTTAGTTGTTAGTAGTTAGGTTAGTTTGAGCTTTGCTAAAAAAAAAAAAAAAAACTAATTTACAACAAAATATGATTCAAGCTCTAGCTCACAAAAAGTTCATTAATGAGTTAAACAAGCCAAGGTCGTTTAAGCTCAAAAAATTCAAAAGCACATAATTAATATGATTGTATAAGAACCTTGGAGATCCTATGTTCGAATTTTTTTTTTTTTAGGGTTATACTAACAAATATGCTTTAAGTGTTGTTTTGTATATAATTGATTCTTGTACTTTATAATTTGAAAATATTATCACTGTTTACTCTAAATAATATGAATATTATTTATTTATTGTATAATTCGTATTTAAATTTTGAACCAAATATTTGAGGGCTCAAGCTCATCTCGTAAAATTTAATTAATGAATATACTTTGAACCAAGATCTAAATAATTCGTGAACAACTTAACTTATTTATATTCCTATGATGCATCTGAACATTATACGTAGATAGAGTAGTATGTTTAACAAAAAGATGCAAATATGGGCGACCTATGATAGATAAAATTGATTTAAATTTATGAATGTTAATAACTATAACCAATCAATAATATAAGAGATGACTTATGTAAAATATTTTATCTTAGTTTGTAGTTATATACTTCAATCTGTTCATCAAATTATTTTTCACTTTACTTTTTTGTTTATCAACAAAAAAATTTCTCATTTCCTTATTTGAAAACAACCTACACTTACAATAAAATTTTGGACCCCACAATACTTTTACTTTTCCCTTACTTTATCTATCATTTCAATATAATATTATTTTTCATTAAATCATATGCCCACAAAAAAATGGGA
Organism: Prunella vulgaris; assembly: GCA_026898435.1. NCBI lineage: Eukaryota > Viridiplantae > Streptophyta > Magnoliopsida > Lamiales > Lamiaceae > Prunella > Prunella vulgaris. The sequence continues at coordinate 849,903 of JAPKLY010000111.1, read as the reverse complement.
AAAAAATTTATGGACAGAGAGTTTTTTTTTTTTTATCGGTTGGGACTTGGGAGTATCATTATTTTAAGTATAATTTAAGATATTTTTAATAATATATTGGTTCGTAATTTAAGATATTTTTAGTGACTCAAAGTTGAAAATAATCATAATTCTTGAATAACTAACCATAATAATGCTGCCAAGCGATCCTATTTTCCAACTAGCAAAAAGAAAAAGAAAAAGAAAAAAGGAAAAGATTACAACTTACATGAATATTTCCAATACGTTCCAATCAACTCGGTTTCGCTGCATCATCTGATAGCCCAACCAAATGTGTCGAGATCTAATATATATACTTTTTAGTTTTCACTTACATAATTAATCCTTCATCCATCTATAAAATTATTTTCTCTCATAAAAATAACACAAAATTTAATAAAGATTAGTATAATATTAAAATAAAGTAAAAAAAATTGAAGTATTGTGAAATTCAAACTTTTATTTGTACATGTAGATTATTCCCTAATAAGGAATAAAAAAAAATTGTTGACAAAAAAAAAAATTATGGATGGAGAAAGTACTCACTCTCTCCTATAGAAATTTGCACATTTTTTTTATTTGAACGTTTCACACAAATTTGTACACTACTAAAAAAGTAAATATTGATTTACGTGCTCACTCACAAACGTATACATATATTTACTCATATATTATTATATTATATATAAAACATATTTTCCTTAAAATAATGTACCGTCCTGTAGGGGTGCAAATTTCTTACGGGACGAATGGAGTATTAATTTGTGTGATCATCATTTCTTCTAACTTTCAAGTCTTAATCTATTAAGACAAATTGAACATGAGACAATATTGAAAATGGAGCAGCTTTCATACTTCAAGTTGTTACCCCAACTCCGAAATAATGTTTTTTTATTTCTCTTTTAAGTATCCCATGTGAAAATTCAAGATTAATCAATTAACTAAGGACTCATTTGGTTCGTAAGATAAAAGTATCTATCCGTAAAAAACATGAATGATTTCGATGGATAGATACTTTTATCTTACGAACCAAATGAGCCCTAAAACGAAATGTAGCATTCGAATTGAATTAACCAGATCAAATGTTATTACTCTTTTTACCAAGACGTTTAACATTTTTATCAATTTAGGGCGCTTGTTTAGAACTCCTGAATGAGGATTTCAGCAAAAAGTTATTTTTCTCTCTATTTTCATATAGATTGGGTGAATAATTATCTCTATGATAATTATATACACTAGTTTTGTATTTTAGTTTTATAAAAATAATAAAAAAAAGTAATATTCTAAAAGTTGTTAGTCGCTATTCGGTGGAATTATTAGAATTTAGCGACTAAAACGACTAATCAGAAGCATCTAAACGATAAATATAATTAATTATTTGGTGAATTAATAAAACATAATACATAACTAACAAAAAATTAATCACTACAAAAAAAAAAGGAATTTAAAGAGGGTAATAGTGAGGGAATTAGTGAGGGAATTCAATTTAAAGAGGGTATTAACGAGGGAAAAAACCCTAGTTAAAACCTTCCTCGCCAATAAATAGCGAGGGTTTTAAAGAGGGCACACGGAGACGAGGGATTTACCGAGGGAATAAAAAAGACGAGGGCAGGGGAACCCTCTTTAATGTATTCGCCAAAACCCTCGGTAATAACGAGGGAATCAAATTCCCTCGCCTTCCGCCGCCGCCAACTTAACGAGGGAATTTCCCTCTCCTTCCGCTGCCGTCATTTAACGAGGGTTAAATCCCTCGCCTTCCAGTTTCCATAAAAAAATGGAATGCCTGGGAATCGAACCCTGGCACCCGCCTCACCCCATTTCAGCACAATTTAGGCAGATTTTGCCCCCGCGAGAATCGAACACGCAACCTCTCCTTTGGAGAGGGAGTGTGTGTAAGGCACCTACCGTTTGAGCTAGACTTGTCATTCGTTATGCTTTTCAACTATATTATATATGTATTATATATATTGTATTTTATATTTATATTATTCATTTATAACATATATTTAAATTCTTTATTGTATATCTAAGTATTCAATTATTATAACTAGATATAAAATTAAATATTATTATTGAAAATTAGTTTAATGAATTAATTTTTATTAAAATACTTATTTTTGTATTTTTTATATATTCATATTTCTTGATCATTTTAATTAAATTATAAAATAGTTATATGTATAATTTTTGGGTTCTACTTATTAATACGAGGACGTACACACATTATTTTTATTGTTCTAATTAAAATATTCTCCATAAAATTCTAAAATAGTTATGTGTAATCATTTTCACTATTTATTTACACGTATATACACATGTTTTTATCATTTTCAATATTCTTCATAAAATTAAATATAATAATAACGTAGAGAGCCAATACATAATATTCGATAATAGAGATAATATAATAATAGCCGATGTCGATAAAGTCATTGTCCCAAAAATGCACAATATTTGAAAATTCGATCATCTCTAGGAAATATTCATAAACCCTAAACAAGTCACAAAATATCTCAAACATAAACAACAAAATATCAATCAACACTACATATTATCAACATCATCATCAACATCATTATAATCAGTAGTTCAGTAGATCAGGGTATCCTCCCATATCGCCTACCTCCCATCTCTTTTGTTCCATGTCTTCCAGTAGTTCAGTAGATCAGGGTATCGTTCTCTTACCTTCCCGATAAATCGCTGATACACCAAAGTGGAATTGGTGATTTCTGGATACCAATATGTTTCCCTCTGAAAAATAATAATAATAACATTACATGAATTTCTACATTATGCTATACTTAATTAAATGAAATTAAAAAACACATACTTGAAACGTGTTCCAATATTCTTGCAGTCTTTCACGGGATATCTTCTTGAAAGTATATGCCCCAAACTCCATGTGTCTTGATATTATATTTCTAACCACTCTGGCGACATGGTTTGATGGCATCAACCTGAAATCAAAATTAATATATAAAATTTGTATTGCACTAAACACATATATATTACTAATATTAATTGACTTGATATTTAGAGTAATAAAAATGTAACTTACACTTCGTCGTAAAAGTAGATATACATCCGATTTTGACGTGGAGCATGATCAGCATAATTATCATTTCCCGGAGGGGGACCATCAGGTTCTATTGCCGAACCAACTGGAGATATATGTGGTGCCGGTATAGTCGGCACCGGCACTGAGTGTCCAATTTGTTCCTCTTTCTCCACTTCCGGACTCTGAGTCCTAGAAGATCGTCCGCGAATACGACTGAAGAAACTACGTCCCCCACTAGAATTTGGATTTGAGCCAGACATCTGTTACAAGAATTAAATAAAATATCGATTAATACTAAAACATAAACATACACAACAATACCATTCATCATTCCTAAAACATAAACATACACAACAATACCAACAATACCATTCCTAAAACATAAACATACACAACAATACCTAAAACATAAACATACACAACAATACCATTCCTAATCTGAGTCTTCTTCTTCTTCTTCATCATCATCATCATCTTGTTCTTCTTCTTCTCCTTCTTCTTCTTCTTCTTCCTCCTCCTCCTCTTCATTCTCATTAATGTCAACTAGTGAAGAGTTTACATCATTTAATACGACTTGATCCTCATCTATTTGCACATCCATTTGGGTTACTATCTCATCCACTTGAAATGGGGGAAGCTCTAGATTTCTATTGATTTCCACTAAGGATCTCGATTTCATTTTGCAAACAGCCAACCATTCTTGACTACGCACAACCACTGGGTACTTGCAATAGTAAACCTGAGTTGCCTGACTTGCTAATACGAATGGATCGTAACGACCATATCGTCGTCTAGGATTAACATCCACAAGTTTGTATTGAGGATGTATTCTTGTTCCAACTGGAATAGATGGATCAAACCATTCACATTTAAACATAACCACTTTTTTCTCAGTATGTCCCGGATATTCCAATACAACAACTTCGTCAAGCATCCCAGAGAAATCATTCTCATCTGAATCATAGTTTGTACCCTTGATACAAACTCCACTGTTCATAGTTGTTTTAGAGGCACCATAAGTCCGTGTGTGAAATCTATAGCCATTCACGTAATACCCAGGGTAAGTGATTACACAACTCTGAGGACCGCTAGAAAGATCCCGTATAAACTCATTTTGAATATGGTTTATCTTCACCTATAATTAATGAAATTTTTATTAGTTTTTTTAAAACGCTTAAGTAATTACATTTGTGTATATATATAAATAACTTACAAGTTGTTCAAACCACGATGCAAATTCCTTTTGCAGTCTATCATTTTGTGCAGCTCTCGTGAGAGTCCGTTGTATGATTTGCAGTTGGTCGAAAAACATGCTGCGCACGTGGGATAAATATCAATATATATATGAGAGTCCTAAGTATTATAGATTATAAGTATAGTGACTTACTCAACATAGGGTTGCACCTCAATGCAATTGAGTAACACGTAGGTGTGAGCAATTTTTTTTTCATTATCTACAATCCATCTTTTGCTCTTCTTTCCCAATTTCATGCCAGGAGGTACAAATACTGATAGGTTACCTTCCACTGTCTGGGTAACTCCACGACCATTGAAATTACGAGGTACATTGTGTCGCCTCGTCATGACATGATCCTCAAAATAATGGGAACAAAACATTGACGCCTCTTTTGTTAAATATGCATTCGCAATCGAAGCTTCAACATGGGCCTTGTTACCAACACTGAGTTTTAAATTGTGAAGATACCTAATTAGATCTTCAAAGATGAGTATATTTATGTTAGGAGGTCAAATAATTAATTGAGATATTTATTTATATATATACTACCTCTCATATGGATACATCCATCTGTATTGCACTGGACCAGCAATTTTGGCTTCGTATGCTAGGTGAACGGGTAGATGCTCCATAGAATTAAAGAAGCTCGGTGGAAATATGCGTTCCAACTTGCACAAGATGACTGGAATATCATCATTCAATCGAGTCATGTTTTCCACTGTAATAGTCCTAGATGTTAGCTCCTTGAAGAACAAGCTAATTTCAGTGATAGCTTTCCACACATTAGGTGGCAAAATTTCACGAAAAGCAATTGGGAGTAGCCTCTGCATAAACACGTGGCAATCATGACTCTTTATCCCAAACATCTTCAACTTCGTCCAGTCTATGCATAGAGAGAGGTCGGATACATAGTCATCAGGAAATCTTAACTCTTCCACCCATTTGCACACAAGATCTTTTTGTCTCTTATCTAGAGCATAAATAGCTTTTGGGTATTTTCCTGTACGTGGACATTTCTGCAGTGTGGGACGACGACAATACTCATTAAGTTCATCTCGAGATTTACTTGTGTCCTTTGTTTTCCCTTCCACATTCATCACTATGTGAAACAGATTATCAAAGACATTTTTCTCGATGTGCATGACATCCAAATTATGTCTGATCAGCAGTGTACTCCAATATGGTAAATCCCAGAAAATGCTTTTCTTTTTCCAACCACATTTCAACCTTTTATTGTGGGCCTTAGCACCCTCTTCTGTTACTTTCATACACCCATCCATGTTAATTTCTTCAACTTGCTGCATTCCTGTACGAAGCGGTGGTGAAGGATCTGTAACAACGACATTCTTTCTAAATGCAGTCTTATTTTTTCGATACGAATGATTCCTAGGCAAGAACTTACGATGATTATCGAACCATGACTGTTTCTGACTAAGTCTCAATGTGAAAGCATCACTGTATTCCGCACAGTGTGGACAAGCAGTTCTTCCAGCTGTGCTCAAACCAGACAACATTGAGTAGGCTGGAAAGTCACTGATAGTCCACATTAGTGCAGCCCGCATCATAAAATTCTGTTTTGCTGCAACATCGTACGTTAGCACTCCATGTTCCCACAAAAATATCAAATCACGAATCAGTGGCTGTAAAAAAACATCCAATTTATCTTTTGGATTTTTGGGGCCAGGAACTAGAACTGTAAGAAACATGAATTGATCCTTCATGCACATCCATGGGGGTAGGTTGTACGGTGTCAATATCACTGGCCACGAGGAATATTATTTTCCAGACGTTCCAAATGGCTGAAAGCCATCAGTGCTCAAACCCAATCTAACATTTCGTATTTCGGTGGCAAAATCAGGATACGAAAGGTCTAGGTGTTTCCAAGCCAATGAGTCTGCAGGGTGAAGCATAACACCAGACTCGTCACTAGAGCAACTTGCGTGCCATTTCATATCTGTGGCGGTAGCATTGGACTGATACAATCTTTGCAGTCGAGGAATGATTGGAAAGTAGAACATCTCCTTAAAAGGATTGTTCTTTTTCAACTGGCCATCCACATTACGACTACGAGGTTTGAACCGTGGTCGACCACAAAACTTACAATACTGAAGATCACAGTCTGCTCCCCAATATAACATGCAATTTTGTGGGCAACAGTCGATCCTCTCCACCGGAAGACCCATCCCACACATCAACTGTTTGCTATCAGAAAATTTTTTAGGCACAAGATTTTTTGGAGGACAAATCTCACCAATCAACTCAACAATTTGATTATAACCCCTTTCAGAAAGTCTATTTTCTGTTTTGATGTTCAACAATCGGGCATTGAATGATAATTGTGAGTGCGATTCGCAACCAGGATATAAATCTCGATCCGCTGCACGAAGCATCTCATAAAATCGTTCAGCATCCTCATTTGGGGGTTCTTCAACATCGATCTCATCATCCACTGGACCAGAAGCTAAGTCCATGATCATATCATGGAAGGAAGTAGATGTTGCATTATTCTCATATGAATTAGAAGTCGAGGCCGGCGGAATATCATTGAATTGGTGTTGTGAAGGGGGGGCCCAACTTTGCTCACCATGCAAAACCCAATTATAATAATTGGGCATAAAGCCATTTTTAAACAAATGAGCTTTCACATCAATAGGTTTTTTAAATGTCTTATTCCGACATCTAAACTTGTTGCAAGGACACCTAATTTTTCCTTCACTCATCCAATTCGAATTACTAATCGCAAACTCTAAAAATGATTCAAGCCCACTAAGAAATTCACGAGACATCATGCCATTAATTGTTCTTGGACCATACATCCAACGAAAACGACTTGAATAATCCATATAAACCTGATTCACAATTATAAATAATATTTGACCGTTAATTCATTATATTTATTTTATACATAATTATTATATATATATTCTATTAATTAATGTAACACTAATATTTTCTAAAAATTTTGACAGAGTTTCGTTTAATTTAGTCACAAATCCCCATTCATCAAGATCCTATAGTGCATCCATTTCCGACTTAATTAATTAATTAAGTCGGAATACACATTCTATAACAACAATACCAACAATCAACCCGTACTCCAACATCCACATCAACGTCTATGCTAATTAGATCGAACATCGATCAAATTAAATATTCATCATATCTATCTTAATAAATTAGTAATAAATTAATTTTAACTAAACAAATACATACATTCACATGATCAATATATACATTCATAAAATTAATAAGCATATAATGGACATATACGTACGATGGTAATGGACGTATAGTGTATGGAATTGAACCGATCGATCGTCGGACCCTCCTTCCACGTACCTACATGAATTAATTAAAATATACATTAATAAAAATAAATATTCATGAATTATAAAATGAATTAATTAATTAATTTTAATTGAAATATTCTACACACACATATATATTATAATAAAAGTATATATATATATATGTATATATATATATATCTAGCAATAATTTCATATATATAGCTAGCAATAATTTCATATATACGTAGCAAAATTTCATTTCATATATACGTAGCATTATAATTTTTTAATTAAAATTAATATTAATTATTATTAATATATATAATCATGTAAAATATTTATATATGTGTAATAACAATATTATAGTATATATGTTGTTTAAAATACAGTTTATACGTATATATATATATAGTGTATATATATAAATTATTATACTGTATATATATATTTATATTGAAATTTACACAAAAATTAACCGATTAAAATGTAAATACTTTACATAAAAATAATTTTCACAATGTTGTATAAAATTTAAAGACCTTACCTTGAGCAGCGGCCCTTGTCCGGTGAGGAGGAGGAGGAGCTCCGGAGGAGGAGAGGAGCAACGGAAACTACAATAATGGAGGGGAGAAGAGGGCTGGTGTCGTCTGGTAATTGCAGAGGGGACGAGGGAGTTGGCGAGGGAATGTGGGCCCTCGTCAAACCTGAGAATCGCAGGGGAGCTGCCACCTAGCATTACCGAGGGAATTGGTCCCTCGCCAGTACAGAGGGAATGCATGGGTCCTCGTCTTTGACCATTTTGAGTTTACCGAGGGCTTGACCCTCGTTAATTAGGTAGGGGTTTCTTTCCCTTGTTAATTCCCTCGCCAACTCAAGAGGGTTTGTTTTCCCTCGTTAATTCCCTCGGTATTACTGAGGGTTTTATTTTCTGTCGTTAAATCCCTCGTTAATTTTTTCCCTCGTTAATTCCCTTGTTATTAACGAGGGTAAGATTCCCCTCTCTAAATTCCCTCGTTAATTACCCTCTTTTTTGTAGTGAATATCACCTACCACCTTTCAACATTAAAATTATAAGTGATAATAATCATGAAACTCAAAATTCAATAATGTCATAATTTTAAAAAAAATGACACATATAGTTCAAATTTTCAACTTTTAAGTTCTACATATTAAAAATGATAATACAATATTAAAAAGATTTAAGTTAGAGTGGTTTAATCAGCACTTAGACACCCTAATCGGTTCCTAGTCGGCTTAAAAAGAAAAAAAAACATGTCTAATCGTCATCGGGAATAGTCTAGCGGACACTTAGATGGTTTGGTCGCCGATTACTATCCCAAAAGATTTCTTTTGTCATTTTGATATAAATCAAATTAGTCAAGGGTCGATTAGTGACTAGTCGCCAACTAATCAATCGACTTGATCGATTTTTAGAATACCAAAAAAAAATTGTTGGTTGTGTCAAATGGAAATAATTGAAGAGACTAATTATAAGAAGAGAGAAATATAATCAATTGTGAATAATGATTATCTTATTTTGAACAAAGTTTCAACTTCTAACAAAAATATTTTGCAATGACAATAACTGGTATAAAATATTCCACTGTGAAATCTTTTAAATATAAAATTTAGAAAAAGGGCGGGTTTTGGGGCGCGGATTGGATCCATGAATACTCATCTTTTTCAAACAGCTTCAAGTTGTTGGTTTTTATGTAAGGCCCAAAACACATTTAGTACTCAAACTAAACTAAAATGTGTGTTATTACAAGAAAAATATTGAGTTTTCACAAATATACTATTTATTTTTATAAATATTATTTTTCTATAAAATAAAATATACTCCCTCCGTCCCAGACCAATTTGCACACTTTCTATTTTTGGTTGTCCCAAATCAATTTGCACACTACTTAAAAGAAAAACATCGATTTACGTGCACACTCACAAAATTTTTAACACATTTACCCATACACCACTACTTTATTTAAAAAATACATTTTCCTTAAACCTTGTGTCATCCCAGGGGTGCAAATACCCCTGGGACGGAGGGAGTATAAAATAGTAAAAGTATAAAAGTATAATAATTAAATTAAAAAATACATATTTATTTTTATAAAAATTGTCTTTACAGTAACACGCATTTGTTCATATTGTAACACAAACCAAAATGCAACAAATGCACTATGTGATTCAAGTGTATTTTTAAACAGTTACATGAAAAGTCACACATGTTACTATTGAAAAGTATAATTATAAAAAGTAGCTCTTTAGTAATACTAACAGGTTTAACTTTTTGATAATAACAAGTGTAATTTTTTAAAAGTACACAGTGTATTTAGTGCACAAAATATTTATTCTTTTAAGATTAACCTAAAATTAACAATATTTAAAAACAAATTCGAAAAAGAAGTATTTTAAGCTTACTAGTTACCACCACTGAAAAGATCAAGAAGTTAAATGATCTGTGTCAAGTTGAAATGGGCCGTAGTCATATATTTTGGACCAGGCTTCATTGAATTTTTTACGAATTTTTTTTGTTTACTTTTTTGATAGTTTTTTCGAATATAATAAAAATTGAAAAAAAATGCCAAAAATTCATGAAATTTTTGAAAAAAAATTACCGAATATTTTAAAAAATAATGTATTTAAGTATTTTTACCATTTTAGCTACTGCCAATAACTTCGAGCCATATATTTTTCGAAAAGAATAATACAAGACCTTTATCTATAGGCCCAGGTAATGTAGGCTCCATCTTGTGGAAAGTACACCTCGAACATTAGAATATCCCACTATATATTATTTTCTCTGTTCCACTATAAGTTGTTTATTTTGTCATTTTCGTCCGTCTCACTTTATGTTGCTCATTTTTTTTTCACTTCTTTATTATTGTTTTCAATACTTTTTACACTATTTTCCATTAAATTTTTACTATTTTCCATCACATCACATGTACTGTATTAATATTTTTATACATTTCTTAATACTTGTGCCCAAAATGTGTGGACGACTTATAAGAAGATGGAGAGAGTAATAGATTTTAATTTAATTTTTTAATGTCCTATTTTCATAAATATTTTATTTTACATTCCACACCTCTTTACAAAAAATTAAAATATATGCAGTGCTCCCTCCACTGCCGCATAAAATAAAATTGAACACTGTTTCAAAAAAAAATACGAAACTCAACTTTCAAAAAAAAATTGAAGATCATACACCGTTTTGAAAAAAATTCCAAAAAATGTACATAGTTTCAAAAAAAAAAAAAATCTAAAATCATGTCAATAACTTAGAAAACTATAATCGAAATTTTAAAAAATGCAAAAACAAATAAAAACAATGAACAAATCCTATACCATTTCATTTAACCAAAATACATCAATATTCATAAAAAACAACAAATTATCCAAAATATTATATAATTTAACCTAATTTTATAAAATATATATATACTATATAGTAACTTGCATATGCATATTCTTCTTCTCATTTATACCTCGTCCTTGCAATATTGATCAAGTATAAGAATAAACAAATAACCTCCTCGATTTTCTTTTAAATGTTGATGATCTAATTGTGTGAATTTGGGATCTGTGATATTATTCCAGAGGAGTGTATTTAATAAATTCAATAACCTAATTAAAAAAATAACACTTTAAATATTTTATTTATATATTCAAATAAAATAAAAAAACAGATGAAGTACTAAAGTGCACTTCCTACAAAATGAGGTATAAATAACCCGGTTGTTATCAATATACTTATTACTTGGTTAATTTATTTATTTGAAGATCTTCTGAGATGAAGTTAGAAAAATAGGAAGAATTTGGAAGCTTTTATAAAAATAAAACCAGTCGGGAATCAGATTCCTGACTGGTAACTGTCAGCATCATATCTTTTTTTTATTAAACACGTATTAACTAGAAAGTTATCGCATCAAAAACTATTAATAGCTATAATACTCCCTCCGTCAATGAATATTTTCCCATTTCATTGTGGGCACGAGAATTAATAAAAAATAGTATTATATTAAAATGATAGATAAAGTAAGGAAAAGTAAGAGTATTGTAGGGCCCAAAATTTTATTGTGAGTGTGGGTTGTTTCCAAATAAAGAAATGAGAAAAAGTTTTGTGGACAAACAAAAAATAAGAGTGAGAAATAAATTGATGGACAGAGGGAGTAGTAATTTTGGAGTTTTGAAAGATTTTTTTAGTTCGTAGCTCACATCAAATCACTTGTTATAAATTGCATGCATACTTGACATCTAAGGGTCCACTTGGTTGGGGGTAATGAGAGTGGGGAATGAGAATGAATGGAGATTAATTAGGATTCATTCTCATTAGGATTGTTTGGTATTATTTGTTATAAATGAATGAGATCATAAAAACAAGTTAAAAAAAGGGGTAATCACTAACCCGATAGTGATTACCCCCTTAATGATACCCATTACCATTGTCATCTTAAATTTATACCAAGCGCCCCCTAAGTATTTTATTGGAGGATAGTTCTAATATTATACCATTGATTTTTTATTTAATTTGATTTAATTTGGGGGCATTTATAAATTTGATTTACTTTGGGGGCATTTATATATTCCTTTAACAAAATAATTATATTATAAATTGATTCACAATATTTATACAGAAATATAATTTTTTTCATGCGCATAAGCATATTTTTTATACATAATTAATTTATACTCCCTCCGTCCCGTAGGAATTTGCACCCTACGGGACGGCACATTTTTTAAGAAAAAATAGTTTTATATATAAAGTAGTGGTATATGGGTAAATATGTATAAAAGTTTGTGAGTGTGCACGTAAATCAATGCTTCCTTTTTTAGTAGTGTGCAAATTTGTGTGGGACGTCCAAATAAGGAAAGTGTGCAAATTCCTGCGGGACAGAGGGAGTAATTATCAATTTTATGAACCATTTTGTAATATTCTCATTTTGTAATATTACAAAAAAAATTGTAACATATTTTTACACATATTATTTTACACAAAATGAAATTAATTAATTTATAATTTTGTAATGAAAATATTACAAAATGGTTCACAAAATTGACAGTGCTTTTGTACAAATATTGTGAATCAATTTATAAAATAATTATTTTGTTAAAGGAATATATAAATTTCCAAAAATTAAATAAAAAATAATTGGTATAATATTAGCACTATCCTCCAATTAAATAGTAAAATACTAGTTGTCAAGTATGCATACAATTTGTAACAAGTGATTTGATGTGAGCTACTACATATCTAAGGTAGAATTAAAAAATCTTTCAAAATCCCAAAATAAATACTACTGTAGCTATTAATAGTATTTGATGTGACAATTCTCTAGTTATTACATATTTAGTAAAAAAAATTGATGCTGACCGTCACAGTTGGAAATCAAGTTTTATTTTCATAAAATCCCCAAATTCTCCTTATTCTGATAACTTCAACCCAAAAATCTTCAAATAAATAAATTAGCCCCTTATTACTTAATAACCAATTCATACTTAATAGCACTAGCTGCCTTACTAAACTATTCATTTACGGTAGGTGTGTCAAATAATTTAGCATAGTGTGCTATTACACTAAAATGGATTCAATCTCTCACTGTCTAGGACTGTACTTCAAAAAAAAAAAAAAGTCCAGGTTATTGGCACTAGTTCTTTTAACAATACACTATTTTTTGTTCGGTAATTTTTTTAAATTTTTCGATAATTTTTTTTAAAATAGTGAAATTGAAAAAATATTCGAATTTTTTTGTTAATGTATTACACTCTTGATTACATACATGCACCTGTATACACTATTAAAGGGCTTTTTACTTAGTCGAATTAGTTAGAATCAAGAAGGATCTAGAATTCCTATTTGTTCAGCTTGTTAGTCAATTATGGTTAGTTATTTCCATCAACCAATCACGTTGAAGTATTGGTAACACACCTCACTATAAATAGTTGTAACCATACAGTTAATACTCTATGGGAAAGTATATTTTAAATATCAACAAGGTATCCAGAGCATTACCAAAAATTTGTAAATTTTTTTTTTTAAAATTACAATATTTTTAAGTGCAGTGCTACTGGGCCAAAAAAAATATAAAAAAAAAGATTTGATGGGTGGATTTGAAATCCGTGAATTTCACGTACACATAAGTACTCTCTCCAAATAAGTTAATAAAAGAAAAGAAATTCTAAATTCTCATCAAAATCATGTCATTTAAAATTCCTCATTTTTAACGTTTTTCTTATCTATAACTCATTTACTTTTTTTCTCTTTTCACATTTTTTTATAATTCGTGATTTAAAATATATATTTTTTATATGTATTTTTTAAAAATTTATTCATTTTTAAATACATTCATGCAAATAGAGCCTAAAAAGAATTATAACGGACCAAGGTCATATATATATTTGGACTCGACCGGACTCAAGAAACGGCCCAAACATATATGATGAGCCCAAGAACCAGGTTACAATATAATCAGGCCCGGCCCATCGCTTCTCAATGAGGAAAGCGGTCGATTCGTATCTGTTCTCATTTTCAGTCTCGCAATTACGTCTCTCAAAATCACTCTCTAACCTTGGAAAATCTTCCTAAATTACAGAGTACGAAATCCGTAAACTATCTCCATGTATCCTTGAGATGGTAGTTTTAATTTTTTTTTTTTTTTTTGTCGAGCTTGCTATTTCTTCAGCTGGGTATTTCGTGTATTATCTGTTCTTTTTTTTTTTTTGTTGATGATTGAATGATTTGTCTAATTCTTTAGACGTTTCTTGGTTTTTGGTTGTTGTTGTTGATGATTAGTGGTTCAACAACGATTTTCGACCCTGGACGTGATTTGCATGACTGGAACAATTAGTTAATTTTGAGGTTTGGATCTTCTTTGCTTCGGTAAAAAGGTGAAATTGATAAAAAATTTATTATGGTGCGGTGTTTCTGTGAGAAAGTCGCAAACCCATTCTGATCTTGTATTTATTTCTTGATGGATTCTGAAAAATGTGATTCTTTTTTGACATGATATGGACTGCTATGTGTGAGAAAAGTTACTTTTGTGTAGAATCTAAAAAAAAAAATTGTTGGATGGCATGTGATGGTAATTTATGTTCATGATTCCCTTGCTTTAAGTTCAAGTTCATATTATTTTCTCATGCAAGAGGACTTGTTTCAGATTGTTTTTGAATTGGGAAGAAGTTTGAAGAAATAAGATTATAGATAGATGGAAATGGGGATTGGGAACATAAATTTTCCACATGTGTATTTCGCAGGATGGCTTTGTCATTCATAATCGTGATGCTTATGTCAGACTTGCAAATAGTTGAAAAACATAGTGTCTGAATTGGTAGCTCGGTTATTGTTTATGGCTTCCGTTATGATAATGTTTGATGGGGATTCGCTGTTCGTGTTGGTTTCTTGGATGCTATTGATTTATACAATGTGGTATTTCCATTAAGGGGGCGCTCGACTCAAATTCTTCAATGGGAATAATGATGAGAATAATTGAATAGCTACTTACAATGAAAATGATGGTTACATAATTAATATTTGTTCTTAGTTTAGAATAAGGGGGACAAAAGACGATTGTTGGTTGAAGAATGGTGGAATGATTGTAGGAGGTGAGATAGTTGATCATCTTTTGTTATCATTAACCACCACATTTACCCCATCTTCATTCTCATTACTATTCCTTGAGGAATCTTGAATTTTCATCCAGTGGATGGATACTGGAAATACACCAAATGTATGCTCATTAGTACTTAAATAGCATTCTGTAGGTTCTTCTCTATGGCTGGGAGAAATCGACTGCCCCGCCATCCAGTTAGTTTCCGAGATGATCCGCATTCAATTCCACATCGAGCACCAGTACCCCTTCCTCCTCATCCAGCGGCCATGGAAGAAGAACTTGAGCTGCAACATCGAGACATTCAGAGGCTCCTTGCTGAGAATAGAAACATGATGGATGACAACGTGATGCTTCAGAGGGATTTGAGTGCTGTGAAAGATGAAATTCACAGGTTAAATCAAGTCATTCACAAACTTCAGGCTGAGAAAGACTCTCAAAGAAGGGATTTGATTGAGAGAAGCCGGAAATTAGAGGCTGAACTTCGCTCGTTTGAACCTCTGAGAAACGATGTTGTTCAATTAAGAGCTGAAGCTCAGAAACTAGGTGCTCAAAAGCAGGAGCTATCTTCCCAGGTTCAAAATCTCAGCAAGGATGTTAATAGACTACAGATCGAGAATAAGCAAGTAGGTGCCATGAAGACTGACATTGATAAGATGCACAAAGATTTGGCTGATGCAAGGTACATCATTTAATTCTTATGTAATTTTAGGGGCACTAAGAATAAGGAGAGTTTGGTTCAAATTCTTTAACGGGAATGGTAGTGGAAATATATATGTAGTGAGTTACAATGACAATAATTGTTACATTGTTAGGGTGTGTTTTGTTTAATGGATAAACTAGTCTATCCCGCCAAAAAGTGCATGTTTTGGCGGGATAGACTAGTTTATCCATTAAACAAAACACACACTTAGTGTATGGCTCTGATCTTGGAACAAATTGGGACAAAGAATAATCATTGGTTGATGGATTGTGGAAATGGAATGACTAAGGAGAAATGATTATAGAGGGAAGGTTAATTAAAATGGGGTAAATATTATCTTTTTTTTAGTCTCATTACCTCACGTGAATTATGATTAATGTGGATTGATTATCTTTTATTCTTATTAACCGCCACAATTATATGTTGTATTCATTTTCATTGAGATGAATTATGAACATAGTGCCCTCTAGAATTTTACTCCATTGATTGTAGCTATGTATTCATAAATTGTAACTTTTTGGCTGGAAAATGTTTTCTGAAAGTGATTGAGAAGAAATCTCCTAATATGTTATGTTTCTGGTTAAGTATATAATTGTTACAACATCTATGTGGTATTAAGGAGAGTTTACGAGTATGAGAAGAAAGGAAATAGCGAGCTGGTTGAGCAAAATAGAAGCATGGAGAGAAACCTTATTTCCATGGCTCGAGAACTAGAGAACCTACGGGCTGAGCAAACGAGTGTTGACACAAGGGCAAGAGGTACGTATTCCATCTCCGTATACAAGTACTTGGTCTAGGTTTACATTTTTCCAAAAAAAAAAATGTATATGTTTACTTAATTGAGATAACTTGACATTTGTGATTTTCTCAGGTGTCGGAGGATACGGGCTGATGAATAGAAGCCCAGAAATGAGATATCCCGGGCCCTATGGTGATGTATACGGGCCTGGCCCTTGGGGTACATACGATAAGCGTGGAGGTCCATATGGTTAGGTAAACATCTTAGGTTATATCTCTTGAATATTATCATCTGGCCATCCCAGATTCTTGCATTCTTGATAACTATAACTTGGGGGGGGTGTTGTCTTCTCATTTGAGTGCATTATTAATGTTTTAGGATGATGCATATATATTATCCTGTGTTTTGGAGTTGCTCTGGTGGAATACATGGAGCAATGATCATTTGTATTTATTTTACTGCTTTTTTGGTTTGGAGACGAGTATACTTTGGTATACAAAACAACATGATTACAATTTGATTACACCTCCAATCAAAGCAAATTTAAATTATAAATATGAAAGTTTTGGATGAACAAGTAATTTTATTTTTTAAATTATAAACATCCTAAATAAAATAATAATAAAAATAATGCAAACTGATGGAAGAATGTGATGTGATATGGCCAAGGTTGAAAATTTCGGTATTAATGGAAATATCGAGGTCTTAAATTTGTGGGAATATCGATGGATATATCGATATCGGTAATTATAAAATTATTAAAAAAAATTAAGAGCAAATATTTAATACATAATTTAACAAAATAATTTAAATAAAGTTTATAGTTGTGATAAATTTATATACATATACTATTTTTTGGAGTTCTTTTTAAAATTTATCGATATTTTCTGGATATCTAATGATATTTGGTTTAATTTATGGAAAAATAAGCGATATCGATATTACAGACTGATATTTATCAATATTTTTTATTTTTTAAAGAATATTATGGAAATATCGTTTTTACTTAATATCGCTATCATTGAATGTGAAAAATGGATGTATCGAAAAAATATCAAAATATTTTCATCCTCAAATTGCTAGCGGAAAGAGGTGGCCCGAAAAGGAGGAGCTCTTAGACTGACATTGTTGAGCTCTCATTTTTTAAAGGGAAATTAAAAGTTTGGTAAATATGGAAATTATTTAGCGACATGAAAGGGATTACTTGCTTTTGTCAATGGAACAAAGACATGAGATCTAAATAATCTAACCCATCATGTACTAAAATATGTAAAAAAATATTTCGTATAAAGTGAATAAAAGAAGGCAGGTGTAATCGTCGATTTATATATATATATATATATATATATATATGCTCATATGGACATCTTAAACCATCTGCCAAATCCAATTTAATTAACTGTGACAGGAAATATAATTTCAGGCATGATGCTAATTGATCATAAAAGAGTGAGAAAAAATTATTTTCTCTTGTTGTTAGACAAAAAAATTATTCCTTCTTGTTATGGTTTCCTTTGTGGTGGTGGAGTGGTAACTTTTTTTTGTGTAAGTTGCGGTTGAGTTGCACTTTCAAGCGATTCTCTCTTGTCGTGACTGCAATTACAGTTTATAATGAGAAAAAAATGATATGTCATATATTTTAAAAAAAATTATTATAATTAATTATCTTAGAAAATTGTTGTAATTGCTTGTTTTTAAAAAAAATATAATATGAAATAGGCACATTCAATGGATGCAAATTTAACACATACTAGATTGTAACAATGAAAAAAAACACTTATAAAAAGAAAAAATGGGGAAAGAAAAAGAGGAACCACATGCTAATTCAAAGAGAAAAATAATTACAAGTGTAAAAATATTATTGTATTACACATGGATTCAAATTAATTCACTTATCTAATAAAGTACTTAGTCTTAACACCACCTGAAGCAACCTGTGCTGTACCCCCGACACGTGCTATAGTAACCTGACACATGATGCAGTACCATCAATTTAAAATTTGTACGTTTTTTTAAAATTAATTATAGTATAATCGTTAACATTATAAGATAATTGAACATTTCACATGCATCAACAGTATAACACTTTTAAAAATATACTGCAATACCCGAAGCATGCTACATTACACCAATTCAAAATTCTACGCATTTTTAAATTAACTATAGTATAACTGATCATTTTATAGTATAACTGAATATGTATAGTACAATTGAACAGAATATAGTTGAATACTATAGATATATTCATAGACTGAATTCGAATTTTCCACGTACATCAATAATATAACTGAAAGTTCATAGTATAAGTGAACATAGTATAATCAAAAAAATTATTGTATAACTGAATATTTCACGTACATTAATAGTATATTACACTAATTTATTAAAATACAATAGTAAAAAAATAGAGTTTTACTTAATATTATAACACATCAAAATATAGTACAATCGAAATGATTATATTACAATGAGAATTATACACATCAAATCTAGTTGGAACTAATATTGTACAAATCTGAAAAGATAACTGATATATTAATATTGTAGTGCCAAAAATTTCCTTTCTTTTCCTACTACATTGATGAACTTAAGTTTCTTCAATGGAGATGAAAGTAGAAGTGGTTCTAAAGATTTTGAAAAAGCCACAATCAAGAACATGTAAAAGAAACTTAGGCTTCATTTGAATGGATGGATTTGAAAATAAATTGATTTAAAAAAAAAACATGTAAAAAGACATATATTACAAATCACGAATTGTAAAGAGGTGAGAGAGAAAAGAAAAAGTAGAGGAAAGATAGAGATGGAAGGTTAGAGAGGGGAATTTCACAATTGACATGGTTTTGATGAGCATTTAGAATTCCTCCATTTTAAACATAAACTCATATATAAGTATTTGTAAATTTATCTAACTTATTTGGAAAGAGTGGTTATTTGTGCGTGAAATCCACTCATCCAGTTGGAGCCTTATTGAATTGCAGTTTAATTTCAATTAGGGAGCAATAGATAGGTGACATCGTTAAAGTGAATATTGAATTGCAATTAAACTTTTGTAATACCTTAAGAACAAATCAGTAACACCCGATGAATAGTTGAATAATACTCCATATTATATTCAATAATATCTCAAGCATTAATAAGTTATACCCTAAAAACAACTTAGTAATACTTAAAGAGCAATTTACTAATATCTGGAGATTAATTTAGCAATACATGAAGAACAACTGAGTAATATCTCATACTATATTCAATAATACTCAAATATTAAAAAGTTACACTGCAAGAACAACTTAACAATACCTAATAACAATGATGTTGTATCTTACAAGAAAATTAAGAGTGTGATGTTTCTATAGGTTTTATTTCACAAAAACTTGTGTCCTTGATTTTAATTTTAATTTTTTGAAAATACACAGTACATGTCGTACCATGTGTTTTTTTTTTTTTTATAATTGCAGTATTAGTGACTTATTCTTTTGATATTACTAAATTATTTTTCGGATGTCGCTAAATAGTTCTATAGGTATTTATTTTGACTTGAGATAGTTTCATGCTTTGTTTTTTGGGTATGACTAAATTATTTTTTGGGTATTGCTAAAATATTTTTCAAAATCTAAGAAAGTATTTTGAAACCTATAATAAAATCAATGAATTTAGACATAAAAAGTTTTAGTAAAAATAACTTAATTAATTTTAATTTATATGGAGTATTATTTATGGATTACACTTAAATAATCAATTTCTAAATAAATTCTTAATTCTTATTTTAGTAAATGCAAATAATGTAGAATGATTAAATATCAACCTTTATATCAATTTTTAATATATAAATAAATAATTAATTACAAAAATATTAAAATAAAAATTATGGGAGAGTACGTTCCAACTTCCAACACGTTCAACACTTCCATAAATAAATAAAATAGAAATCATCTCAGCTGTCAGCCACTCCTGCATTGGAAGACTACTTTGTCAGTCGTCCCATGGTTTTTAATATCGATAACTTTAAAATTAAAGGTGTGTCTATTTATTTTTTTAACATTACATATAGGTCAAAATTACTTTTTCTTAATCATTTTTTTTTAATCGGCAAATAAAGATTTTTATTAATGATGAGGTATAAGTAATACCTCTAAAGGATTACATACAGAAAGTTTGAATATTAATTTTTCCTTCACATACATCATTTATACTCCTAGTACAACCCATGGAAATTCTAGCCACTGCTGAAAGCTAAAGTTGAAGCAACTTTCTTCCTTGATTGCAATCCAACTCCATAGTCTATTCCTTACTTCATCTACCATCATGTTTATAGTAGTCTCCTTGTTCGTGAACATCTTTTCATTTCTTCCTTTCCAAATCACCCAAGCAATGCACATCCATATACTAGCCATAATAAGTCTACCTCTCTTCCCATTGATATAACTACTAAAATGTAGTAAGTTTATCAAGGGATTTGAGGCACCCACAGAGTTTAAATGCAACCAATTTGTGCAGCCCATCCAAACATTATGCGCACAATCGCACTCAAATAGGATATGTCTTACCGTTTCAATGTGGGAACCACAAACGGTACAAGAAGTATTATCATTATGTTGCAAGATTCCTCTACGCAGCAGCTCGGATTTCGTCGGGATGCTCTCTCTAAGTACCCTCCAAGCATGTATTGAAATTTTGGTTGGGGTGTACTTATTCCAAATAAGCCCGAATCCCTTCTTCATGTCTTCATTTAAATCATCTGCTTGTGTCTCTTCCACCAATCTGACATATGCCTCTTTTGTCTTGTATACTCCATTTGTACTCCACTTCCATCTCCATATGTCATCTCCACTAATCTTTACCTAGTTCCTGTTAATCACAGACATTAACTCATCAAGTATGTTTATTTCACGATCATAAAGGTTACGTCTCCAACTCCACTTCCATTGCCATTCACCACCTACCCACTCACCCATCTCCCTCACCATCCCCCGTTTATTAAGGCTTAGATGAAAAAGCCTAGGAAATCTATTTTTAAGACTTAACTCTCCTACCCACTTTTCTTCTCAGAACAACGTACTACTACCGTCTCCTAACATTTTTTCAAGTCCCTCAAAAATCCAGCCTCCCTGTATCCCTCCCACCGCTTTAACTACATTGTTCCACCACCCACTAAGAGCCCTCCCTCTTACCGAATTCGATCTCAATAACCCCCCTGCCCACTCAACCCCAAACTTTGACTCAATCACTCTCGCCCAAAGGCTGTTTCTCTCGTTAAAAAAAATGCCAAACCCATTTTCCTAATAATGCTTTATTGAATAACCCCAAATCCCTCACCCCTAGTCCTCCCTTGCACTTTGGTTTGCAAATTTCGTTCCACTTCACCCATGCCATTTTTTTTAAGCTCTCCCCACCCCCCATAAGAAGTTTCTTTGCAATAGAACAACTTCACTCAAAGTTTGTTTTGGAATTAGGAAGGTGGACAAATAATAAATTGGGATAGAAGAAAGCACCGCATTGAGTAAAGTGAGTCGTCCTCCGATTGAGAGATTCAATGTTTCCCACTTTTTTAGTCTGTCTCGGATTTTTTTCACCACTATTCCCCAATCTGATATTTTTCTACATGCTGTCCCCACCTTGCTGCCCAAATATACGAACGGAATTCTGCCAATATTCACTCCCAAAATCGCTGCCAATTGATTCATCTTCACATCGGTCACATTTACTCCATATAGGAGACATTTGTTGTGATTCACCTTTAGGCCAGATGTAAGTTCCCACAGCTTCAAAAATCGCTTCAGGAAAATTGCATTCTCCATGTTTGCTCTACCCATAAATATTGTATCGTCCGCAAATTGAAGGTGTGAGATTTTTATTCTTCCTTTTCCAATTTCCAGAGGCTGAAAACTATTAATCTCCACGGCTTTGTTCATCAATAAACTGAGTCCTTCAGCAGCTAGAAGAAACAAAAAATGAGATAGTGGATCCCCTTGCCTTAACCCCCTTTCAAGCTTAAATTCCCTCGTTGAGCTTCCGTTTACAAGAATTGATGCACAAGTTGTCGATATACACTCCATTACCCAATTTATCCAAACCTGATTGAACCCAAAACTCTCCATTACACTCTTTAAGTAATTCCAATCAACTGAATCGTAAGCCTTTGCAAAATCAATTTTGAAGAAGAGGCTTTCTTTTTTTATTCTTTTTGCATCCTCAATCGCCTCATTAAGAACCACCACACTATCTAGTATCTGTCTCCCCCCAATGAATGCACTTTGTTGATATGAGATGATAGACTCAAGTACAGTACTTAGCCTTCCAGCCAAAACCTTTGATATGATTTTATAAACACACCCAATTAGTGAAATCAGCCTAAAATCACAGAAATCCTCAGCTGCCTCGTTCTTTGGTAATAGGACGATAAAAGTAGGATTTAAACCACGAACAATCTTACCGAATCGATGAAATTCCTTCATCATTCTCATAACATCATGTTTCAATGTTTCCCAGAATTCTTTTAAGAACAGAAAGTTGAACCCATCTGGACCCGGACTTTTTTATCCCTCGCAAGACCAAATTGCTTTTTTGACCTCTGGTTCCGAAAAATCAGCCACTAGCATCATGTTATCTTCTGCTGTCAACCTCTTAGACATCAATTCTGATTTTAAAATGGGTCTCCAGTGGTTTGAATTGCTGAAGTGATTCTTAAAGTGCTCAAAAATACCCTTTTTAACCTCTGCCACATCCTCACACCACACCCCATTCACCATAATTCCCTGGATTTCATTCATCTTCTTCCTTCTATTGATATATCCATGGAAGTATCTTGAGTTGGTATCACCTTCTCTTAGCCACCTATTTCTAGATTTTTGCTGAAGTAAGCTGTCTTTACGTTTTAATTCCAGAAACAATGCTGCCCTTTCTTCATTTCTCCTGATGATTTCGTGATCATCCAAGCCCAACACATCGTCAATGGTGTCCAATTTCCAAATTTCCTGCTGATGGTCTTCAATCTTCTTCTCCATCAAGCCAAAAACATCTATGTTCCATTTTTTCAAGTCATCTTTGAGCCTCTTTAATTTTTCTTTCAATACAAAACCTCCCCAACCCTCAATAACATAACTATTCCACTTCTCAATCACAAAATTCTTGAACTCAGGATGAGTAAACCATGAATTAATACATCGAAATGGCTTCGGTCCCCAATCCTTCCCTTTGTGCTCCAAAAGTAACGGGCAATGATCCGAAATGGATCTTTTTAACCCTCTCAGATAAGCTTCAGGCCACCTTGAACTCCATAGGTTATTGACTAGAATACGATCAATCCGGCTCTTGCAGGAACCTTCTGGCCTATACCACGTATACATTCTACCATGTAATGGGAGATCGATTAATCCTGCATCCCTGATGAAATCATCGAAAGCCTCTATTTCTCTTCTACTTGCATCTGTCCTTCTTCCATTTCTTTCTGATGCGTGACGAATGGAGTTGAAATCACCCACAATACACACACAAGCGGCAGGACACTGGTTAACAACACCCAAAATCCTATCCCATAACCCTTCTCTGTCTACAAGATCACAAGGAGCATACACATTTACAATACAACACTCTTTTCTATCTTCATACCAGCAACCATTAACAACGACTGCACCTTCCATATCCCAACAGCTTGAAACATAAAATTTATCAGGATCCCAAATTGAAATAATTCCCCCAGCTCTACCTACGGATCTTCTATACGCCCAATAAAAATTCCCCACTCCCCAAATAGCTCTACAGATAGAGTCATCCACCACTTCACGTTTAGATTCTTGAATACAACAAAAATGTACCTTGTGTTGTCGAATAAGTTCGTTAATTTCTCTTTTTTTTGCTCGACTCCCCAGGCCTCGAATATTATAAGATAGTATCTTCATTACTTAACATTTGAACCCACCACGACTTCTTGTGCTACTGATTTTCCTTTGTTGCATTCCAATTTCCCCAAGGAATTCAAAATCCATCTTCTGAGTTGTTTGCGGCGAGCCCTAAATTTTTCCCCAATGCCCACGTTTCTAAATCTTCGCAATTCTCCCTTGACTGATTCCCAAGTTTTTTTCTCTGGTTTTTGTTATGTTGGTTCTTCTTTAAAACCTTTCCTTCAGCTACTCTTTCTTCCTCCGATCTGATGCCACTGACGAAGCTTTTCCATTTGAGTGCCTCTTCTTTCTTCTTGGCCTTTTTTGATTACTCCATCGATTTTTTCCGTTGGATTCCATCTTTCCTTCCCTCCTCCAAACCATTTTTCATTGTTGCCTCCCTCCTAACGATGGAAAAGGGTCGGTAGTTATCGTCGTGAGTGGGTTGGCTTGTTCTCATTGAAGAAGATTGGTGTGTATTTGGGTTACAAACCACCATTTCTTTTTCTGCTACAGGAACCGACAACTCATCAATGGGCTGGGCTGAATTGTGTTTAAGGTTAGATAAATTCAGTATTGGGCTCTCAACAATTAAATTTTTATGGCCCAATTCCCCAATTTCTCCAAGAGTGTCTAGTGACGTGGTTGGGATTAAATTGTCTTCAAGTTCTACCCGACGTGTGAATCCTCTCAACGTGTCTATCCCATTTGTCCCTTGCTTATGAAAATACTGGGGTCCACTAAATATATTTTGTGTCTCTTCATTTATTTCAATATTAGTGCCCTCATAACCTCTTTCTACAGGGACGTTTGAACTCCCGCTATCCTTAGAGTTTCCACCATGCGTAATAACTGCACCGCCCAAATTTTTGGAGATCCCACTCGAGGATCTAGTCTTTACTGCCGACTGAACCTCATCTCCTTCGCCTGCACTCAGCTCTTCCGGTGCGATAACTTCTGCTTTCACCGGCCCTGACTCAAAAGATTCAAATGATTCCTCAGAAATATATGATGCCCCTTCAACATCTTAACCATTATCCCCCGCGAGATTGTCGTAAGAGGAAAAAACTTCCTCATATATCTTGATTTTAAAATTTTGTCCATCCATTACTACAATAAAAATCTGGTTAACATCATTCATAAATGGAACAGAAATGAGAACGCGTGCTACGTCCAGCCTAGATTTTTTTTTCCGTAGCCTCATCAATTTTAAGTAAGGACCCAAAATTTGCACAAACATCTCTAAAAATCTCGTAGTCCATGCCTGAAGAGGAATACCAATCCATCTAGTCCATACTTTTCGATGTTGACATACATCAGAAACCTTCCATGGTCTTGCCCAATGAAACCAATGATTAAACCATTCATCAAGCTCCTTTACCATTTCCTCCATAGTTTTGCTATTCAAACTATTTATCAGTACAACGTCATCCCCCATGTAGCGGAAATTCAAGAGTTTACCACACTCACTCTTTATCTCCTCCCTATGATCCTCCCAATTGAAATCTTCCTTAAGTAAACAAATCCAAGCATCTGCAAGCCAATTCATTTCCTCCCTTCTTGTGTTAAACAAAGTTAGTGTTCCGTCATTCCACCCCGTTGTCGTCGCAGTTGTTACTCCTTCTGTGGCTTTCAGGGTGGTCCTAACCTTCTCTTCCTTAGTCTTGACTACTTCCGCGTACGATTTCTTTGGAATTCTATTACTCAGGCCGGCCTGGAAAAACTGTGGCTCCACCCGCTTCTTGTCTGACTGGTTTCTTACATATCTTGGATAGTAGACTCGAAGTTTGAAGCTTCCAATCCAAAGATTGTTCAACTCCCTCAATAACGTTTCAATATACCTATTCGACCCCTGCGGAAAACGAACAAAACCAAATGGTTTTCCGCCTTTGTCACACTTTTTTGGGCAAAAAATATCCACCACTCTCCCTACTTCACTGAACTTCGCCTTTAGTGTTTCCAACTTACATTTTGGCGGAAAATTTCTAAAAAAGAAGGACATTGTCTCTCTCTCACAGATTTCAATCACTTTACTCTTGGCAGAAGTGCTTCCATAATCCCTTCTCGATCCATTTGTCCACCTATTTTGAAAGTGTTGGTTAAAGGAAGATATCTGCCTCACCGGGTTTCTCTCAGACAAGGGTTTCCTAGTTCCTACCCCCACTCTCACCCACTCACCTAACTCTCTCTCTCTAGACATAATTTTACTTTTTCTTAATCATAATTACTTTTTATTAATCAACCTGAAAGCTACAATAACCTATACTGACAGCTGAAAGCTACAGTAACCTATACTGAAACTATGCTGAAAGCTACAGTAACCTATACTGACAGCTGCAGTACATAAATTCAAATTTATAAGCTACAGGACGGTATAATCAAGAAAATTATAGTATAAACGATAATCAATTGTATAATGCACTATAGTAAATCGTAACACTATGGTATAATTAACCATTCCACATATATTAATAGTATACTATTCAAAATACATAAATAGTATAACAGACTAATGGCCTAGAAAATGAGACATCCTCTGAATGGCGTAGTTGAACTGCTTGAATAGCCAGATATTATGTGTTTATATGAAGTCTCATCTGGCTCAATACAACATTTCGAAATCTCTCGCCAAACCCTCTTAGCTTCATATATGTCAACAGTTATGTTGTACCAGCCATTGAGAATTATGTTGAAGCTATCTGTTTCCAACGGGAAGAACTTCTTATTCAGAAACATAAATTCTTTGGTCTCTTCGATGTTTCCATGCTTGCAAAGAATGTTAAGGAACATGAAGTAGGTACTCTGCTCCAGAGAGAAACTAACTTTTGCATCAAGTGGAATGTTGCTATAGCCTTTTCTGGTAAATTTGAAGCAACATATCTATTCAAATCAAGACAATGAAAGGAGTTAAATATGGACAAAGGAAAACAAGACACTGCCATGTTCATCTTCCCACGCCTATAGAACATATACCAAGCTATCAAGAATCTTTGTATAAATTGTAAAAACACAACTTATCTAGGCAACTAATTGTACCGAGCTTTTGACTTTTGTGAGGTAGGTAGTAAACTTTCAAATTGCTTAAAGAAAACCTCTGGCAAAAAACAAGACTTGAAAAAGGATTGTAATATCCTATTTTGCCTGCGAGTTTGCCCAAGATCCATTTTTTCTAAAAAAATTCAAAGATCAGTGGCAAAAGTAAGTCTGTTTTGCCAATTTGTATAGAATAGTTAAGCCCTCTCATAACTAAAATTGCAATCAAAGCCATGGATGCAATAAATATAACACTGAAGAATCTCGAACATCAGAATCATAAACAAAAGCTATGGCTTCATCACCAGAAGCAAAGTCCTAAACTCGTAGAGAGAGAAATACCTCATAGCAGAGCCATGGCCTCTTCTTCCCTCACTATTTCTCAAGCTATCCTCTCTCGCTCTACTATTCCCCGCCATGGCTTCGCCCAGCAACTTCATCCTACTCCTACCTCCTCCACTCTCTCAATCCCCGCCTTCTACCAATAAAAAAATATATTCAAAATTTAATCCCAAAAAAACTTAAACCTGCTATCCCAAAAATTGATACCTGCATTCCATTCGAAATATTCCCAAAATTCATACATGCTATTCAAATTATCCCGGCGGCTTCGAATTGATGGATGTGTTTACCGGCGCAAGGCTGTGCGTTTCAAGACGGTTGCAGGGTGCCATGGGCGGTGAAGCTATTTTCGATGACGAATCGATCGGCGGCTTTGAATTGATGGATGTGTTTACCGGCATAGGGTTGTGTGTTTCAAGACGGTTGCATGGGGTGCCATGGGCAGTGAAGCTATTTACGATGATGAATCGGTCGGCGGCTGTGCAACTGGACGCTGGGTGTGTTTCCACCGATTCCGGCGTGTGGTTTGTGGCAAGCTTCAGACGAGTCCATGGCGGCCTCCACCTCCGCCGCCTCCAGATTCGCCGCAAAAAAACAGGGGCGACATCCACTGCTGCCGCCTCCGAGCCTCACGCCTCGTGAAAATTCCAGATCTGCCCGCAGCCACTCTTCCCCCCTTTTCTTCTCGTGTCCATGGATGAGAGGCGGCCTCTCTTCCTCCCTTTTCTTCGCTGCTCGCGATCTGGATAGGAAGAGAACTCCATCGATCTGATTTTTCTCTCTCCAGCTTCTCGCTCTCGGCTCTCCTCACCTCCGGTGGTGGCGGTTGCCACAGTTGGTGCCTCTCTCTCTCCCTCGCCCCTTCTCTCGCTTTCTCAGTCGTATACATTCATATATATATATATATATTATGTGTATATATACAACTGAAGAATACTGGCAGGTTTTGTCCACCTATATAATAAAGAAGATATTTTAAAAGTTTAATTAATATATTAATAATATAGATTAAATTTAATTTATAATTATTAACTCTAATTTGTACCACAATGCACCTACTTTAATTGGGATACCTAGAATGCACGCACATTTTTCAAAGTTGACTAGAGTGTAGATTTCCCAAATATCTCTACACATACAAACGATATATCCATTTTTCATACTTATTCATATTAATATTAAAAAATAATATTTCTTTAATATTTATTATAAAAATAAAAAATATCAATTTATAATATTGATATCGCTTATTTTTTCCACAAATTAAACAAATATTGTTATATATAAAAAAAATCGATAGATATTGAAAATTTTGAAAAAACTTTAAAAAAATAGAGTATATGTATAAATTTATCACAACTATAAAATTTATTTAAATTCATTTATTAAATTTATGTATTAAATATTTACTCTTAAATTTTTTTATAATTTTAAAATTTATTAATATCGATATTCGATGTATTTATCGGTATTTCCATAAATTAATATTTTCAACATTGATCATAACAACCACCATCTTCTCTATATCACATAAATAAATCGAATATAACCCAATATAAATAAATTTGCCAATTATTTGTCAATTGAGTCTAAATTTATTTCCATTTCATTAAAATAAACGGGCCTATTCAAACTCCACCGGACAGCCATAACAGCCTCGAGTAAACAGCTTTTGTCGGAGTTTGACCTAAAATGCAATTCCGGCGACACCCTTTATTATGAAAAAAATTACTAATTAAATAAATTATCGAAAATCTTCTTTCGAATCATGTGGCAAATTGCCACAAACCAAAACGATGATAAAAAGTACAAAAGGCTAAATATGTACAGACAGTGCATCAGTTATTCGAAATAAAATCCGGCATTCAGAACCCTGTTTCCGGCAAGATGACGCCACCCTCCGCCGTGCAGATGCTCATATCATCCAGCTTCGTAAACTCCCCCACCAAAAACCCATTTTCGTCAACCACCTGCACGCCGTACAGATACCCAAACCGCCCATGCTCATCTTTCGCGGCGGCGCTTTCGTCGGACAACTCCACGGCCTCATCTACCAAAACCGACGTCGGCGAATCGTGCGCCGCCGGCGGTCGCTCACAGGGAACCCAGCTAAATCCCTGTTTGGCCCCCAAATTATTCTCAATTTCACGCTTCCTCTTAATATACGCCGCCGACGCCTCTTCGGCGGTGCTGAAAGTGCCCAGCCAAACACGCTTCTTCGCCGCCGGGTCCCTGATTTCTGCGCAATATTTTCCCCATCTCCGCCGCCTTACTCCGACGAATTTCCTTTTTACAAACATCTTTCCGGGAGATTCCTTCTCAAGGGAACCCAATTTCATGTTTCTATTCGCCGATCGAACAACAATTTCGTAAACTTTTCTCTTCGATTTCATGGGACGAGACTCGGATTCATCCGACGATGAATCGGTGGCGTCTGGATCATGATACAAAACTCTGATTTTCTGGGAACTAAGTGACGGATCTTCCATGGAAACGAGAT
Organism: Prunella vulgaris; assembly: GCA_026898435.1. Taxonomy (NCBI): domain Eukaryota; kingdom Viridiplantae; phylum Streptophyta; class Magnoliopsida; order Lamiales; family Lamiaceae; genus Prunella; species Prunella vulgaris. Next base: position 819,496 of record JAPKLY010000111.1, on the reverse strand, counting down.
AACAAGAGATCAATTTTAGGCAGAAATTAATGAATAGTATGACCGGAAAATACAAAGATTAATAAACTTTATTTTTCAGAGAGTTGCCTCCGGCTTTTTTTTTTTTTTTTAATGGAAAAAATGAAAACAAGGGGAGGGGAAACTGTAGGAACCCTAATGGGCCGAGTCCAAAGGTATCCATTGCCTAAACGGGTTTATCCCTTCTTTTATTTTCTAAATATTTCGGTTTGCTCTATAGTCTATACACATATGTATGTATACAATATTGTTTCATTTATTACATGGACCATATATATATACTCCTATGATATGTACTTTTTAAAATAAAATATTTTAATTAATAATATCTTTAAAAAAATTGGTAATACCCAAGAAATATACATATATATTAGTAAATCCCCGTGAATCGCACGATTAGATATTCATAATATTTTTATATGAGATAAAATATGTTATAAATTTTAATTCAATTTATTTTGTTTTTTAATTAATTGTTAATTATTAATTTTTTAAACTTTCATTAATATATGGTTTACGTGTGATAATATACGTGTAAGTATCTCACAATTATTTAACTAATTATATATTTGATTTTCTTAAAACTAAGAAAATACAAAAGATTTTAGAAATGACATTAATAATGAAAATACTAATAAAGTTTTCTTTAAATTCAAACATTTAACTATATATTAAAGTTAATAAATAAATATCTTAAAATAATAGAATTCATATTATATATTTGATTTTGTGTTATATATGAAATATGAATGTGAATTAAATATTAAAAGATGATTAATTAGAATAATTGAGGAGATGTAACTATTAAATTGAATAAGAATTTACACTTTAAATGTGTTTTCATCGCATAAATACAAAAAAAATTATTTGACATGTACGTAGTATATATATATTGAAGAAAAAATGTAATATTATATAAGTGTAACTAAATTAAAAGTAAAAAATGAGGTGTGAAATATATGCAAATGAAAAAGTAATATGTTAAGTTTAATTGGTGGAGAACAATATTAATATTTTATTATTTATGTCTTCATGGGAACTTGTGGAGGGAACTACTATTGTGTTATATATATATAAATTGATATATTATTATGTATTTTGAAAAAATTAAAATTAAATTTTAAATTGAATTCAAATTTAAAATACTTTCAATGCATACTAAATTTTGTAATATTTTTTTTGTACCATGATAATTGCATACTGATATTAATTAAGTATAAAGAACAATACACGAGGGTTAATAAGTTTCAGTTTTTTCTTTATAATGAGAAAGCAAGTCAGATTCTTGAAAGAGTAAAGTTTGCAGCTTACACTCTGCCATCGTATTTTCTACTTTTGAAAACGGAATTGGGAATCTCGTTTTCAGTGTTGTGATGTGATTATTGTCTAGTCGATGGGACTGGTTCTAATTATTAACTATATCCTAAAATTACTTTCACACTTTTTTTTATTTATACGTCTTAATTTTTTTTTACACACTTAAAAAAAAAATTTTTTACACAGTCAATAAGATACATTTTTTTTATTTTATTATTTAACTTTACACTCATATACTTACTTTTTTTTTTTTCGCGTGCCCATATCTACTAAAAAGTAGTACTTTTTTTGCACATGAGTTTGTATATTTTGTTTATTTATATGTTTTACATAAATTTATACTCCCTCAATTTCAAAATATATGTCATTCTAACATGTATCACACATATTAAGGAATACTATTTATCAATAGCAATGCATTAGAAAATGAGTAATTGAAGTTGATTGGGTATAAAATCTAAAATGACATATATTATGACAAAAATATAAAAAACTAAAATAATATATATTTTGAAATGGATGGAGTATATTATTAAAAAAAAACTATTAATTTACGTACACGTTCAAAAATTTACACACATATTCACACACATATCATTATTTTATTTTATTTTAAAAAAAAACGTATCGTCCCATAGGATGCAAATTCCTACGGAAGAAGTAATTGATTAGTGTGGCATTTAGTATTTCTTTTGAATTTTATATTTTGTCCATCACTCAAATTTTGTCTGACTTGTTATTTTTGTCGATTTCCAAATTTATTCTAATTTCTCTTTCAAAAATATTATATTATAATCAAACTTATAAATAATTATTTTATTTTTTAGTGGTCCTCACAATTATTCTACAATATCATTACTTTTATCTCATTTTTCTTAAATTATCTACCAATACAAATAGAAATAAGTTTGGGGGACAGAGGGAGTATCGTGCATAATAGGATTTTTTTATGAATATTATATTTTTTTATTTGTATTTATGTAAATATAATGAAATTCAGAGGTTTAAACAAAAATTATGACCTGGAGTCACATCTGATATTTTAGACGTAAACTCATATATTTGAGATTTTCGGCAACGACGACAAATGTTCAGCAGCAGTAGAGTGTGTGCCCCACTAAAACGTGAGTGGCATTCACGTTTCATATGTTATTTTCTGTGCCAAGAGATGTTGGCCTACAAAGGCACGTGGGTGTCAAAATTTAGCAATTTCAACATGCACTTTTTTAATTGTTGAAATTTTATTAGAATTACAATAGAAATCAACTATTCCAGCAAAAAAAGAAAATTTTATTTTCGCTGAAATTTGTTTTTTTTTTTGTAGTGCATTTTTTGTACCAATAATCTTATTATTACTATTTTGTATTAATTTTAAAAAAGAAAAAGGAAAGAAACCATTAAAAGGTAGCATTTGAGAGGAACTGTGTTAGACCAGAGGTGGATATCAAATAGGTCACCTGTTCAGAAAGCGGCTGCAATCTTTATCGTTAAATTCGTAAATAGGGATGGACGGTACAACATATTAAAAAATAATTTTTTTCAAAACTAAAAAATCATACAGTTATCAAATTAAAAATTTTGGTATTATCGAAATTTTAATATCGAAAAAAATTATACCGTTGTCATAACGCTTAATATATCAAATTTTTTTTATATTTTCAGTATACCTACCAAAATTTTTATATTTTTCATTATACTGAGATATATCATTATATTTGTTATATATAAAAATATTTTTGGTATACCGTCGCGGTATACCGAAAATATCATATTAAAAATATTTCAGTATATTGCGATATATCGAAATTTTTATATTTATTTACTGTTATCGTATTGAAATTTTCAATACGATATCATATCGTAGCAAAAATTTCAATAAATTCGATATTTTTTTATATACAAAATCTTGGGTGCAGCACTATGCATTTGGAGTTTAGACTCAATTTTAATTTTAACTGACCCAATTTTGGGTATTACTGATTAAAATTAATTTTAAAATGAGTTTCCTATGCACCCAAGTACACCTAAGACACTTTTTTTCGATATGTTAAATGTGATATACCAATATTTTTTATATTTCGTACATCCTTATTCGTAAAGACTCGTAAAAACGCCTAATTTGGCAATCACATTTCAAATTTATCATATTCTAATAAATTTCTCTTTTCGTGTTTATATTTATTCAAATGGAATGCTCAGAGTCGAGTATGGGCTTTTAAATTAATCAACCATCCCAAAACCATGAGGGTTATGACTTATGAATGATATACAAAGGCCCATGTTATTCACACTATCCATTTTAGAAAATACACTACCTATAAAGTATGTTCGAAATTTTTACAAATTTTTGGTAAAAATTTTCGAACAAATTTTCATTTTTACACTAAGTTAAAAAAAATACCGAAAAAAAAAATTGAAAAAAATTGCCGAATAAAAGGTAGTGTATTTCCCAAAAAAATAGTATATTCATCAGTCTAAGTGTATTTACCAAAAAGACTAGTGCGAATAATCTGGGCCAGATACAAAAATAGGAGTATAACTATATGGGCCTTTTGGGTTGACCAAGAGAAATCTCAGTATTTAGGCAAGAGTTATAAATATATATGGCGGAGGTTAAATGCACCCATTGTTGGTGGTAGTAACACTGGACGAGTACACCCACAATAAAGTATCAATTTTATCCTCCAAATTTTTTTTCTAATTTTCTCCCTCCTCTATACTCTCTGTATTTTATTTTATTTTTATCAAAAAAATACTTTTATCGTGTCATCCAATTCCAGTAAATTGCTTTGAGATTACCAAACATTTTGTCTATCAACACTTGTTCCCCATTAAAAATGAAGTCATTACTTACCTTTGTCACTAGTCAAATACCACATTCTCAAATGCTAATAGTCACACTTGTTCTTCCAATTTTCGTCTCCGAACACTCTCAAACTATAATAAATTTGTCATCGGACAGAATATATGGAAGGACTACTTCGATCTCCATTCAATTGGCACACCTCATCCAAAATTCATGACGATAAATACCTTTGCAAAATAAATGTCTCATCTCATAGATCAGCGTTAATATTGCAGAAAATGTGCAAATATTATTCACGGGAATATGTGTCTATTTCGCAGAACATATATCCAAGGTTGTGAGACATCCCTTGATCACCTTCCATATATACATGTGAGATTTATTCATATGAGATTAATTTTGTAGTTTATCAGTTCTAGTAATGTGACTTCCAATTTCTTGATAAGAGTATTTGTAGAGAATTAATTAAAATTGTATCTTGAATTCAACAATTACACTACAAGAAAGTAAATAATTAATAGTCTATAAAATTAAAATCGGATACGAAATTTTCAATAAAATATTCAGTAACAGAGATTATCTACAGCTTGTTTATAAAATTTTCTAACCATGCAAACTTCATTCCTCAACTTGTAAAAAATTTGCCTAGGAAATGAAGTTCCTAAGTAAATAATTGTCCATAATAGTAGGCAATGAATGAAGATACTTAAAAAAAAAAAATCGTAGGTAATTCGCAGACATTTCTGACTACAAACACTTTTTTGAAAATTACATTTCTACTAAAAATACTTTTTTGAAAATTTCGCAGATATACTGAATTTTTTTTCTAAACGAACCACTTTCATACAATACATATTAACTTTTTTATAATTTAGTAGTATTACTCCAAGATAAAATAAGGGAAAATATATTTTTTTATCCTTTAAGTTTGATTGACTTTGATTTTCGTCCTCTTATCTTTTGAATTTCAGTTTTAGTCCTGTAAGTTACAAAAAATTATCTTTTTTGTCCTGTGACCTGCTGTTAGAGGTCACTTAACAAGTTATATGATGACGTGTCTACTTTATTGTATTTTATTTTGATAAAATCATAATTGGAAGTTTCTGATTGGTGAAACTAATATTTGACAATTTAAATTGAAAATTGATTAAAATTGAACATAAATTAAAGAATAAAACTCTTTCCATTAATAATTTTTAATATTTTATGAAAATTCAAATTGACTCTCCTATTAAAAAAGAAATCTAATTTCAAATCTCACCCACGAGAGAATAATTTTTTTTTATAAATTTAAAATATCATAATTTTTATATAAATTAAATAAATTTAAATAAAGTAATTAAATCTAATTTTAGAAATAAGTAAAAATTCAAAAAAAATATATAAAAGGCTAATTTAAAAATAAGTAAAAATTCAAAAATAATTAATCTATATAACCCAAATTGATTTAACACTGAGTATGGATAAAAATATTTAAAAATACTTATGAGTTATGATACGGTCAAATTAAATATATTAAAATGTTATAATCATTGATATCAATATTGTAAACAATGACATATTTGAGAAATAAGTAAAAATTTAAAATATAAATAATTATAAAAGGCTAATTTAAAGATAATTAGTAAAAATTCAAAAATAAGTAATCTATATAACCAAAATTAATTTAACTCTTTAGTATGGATAAAAATATTTAAATATCTAATTTCAAATCTCACCCACAGAAAAATAAAAAAAATAAAAATTTAAAATTCTATTATAAATTTTAAATAATATTTTTTATTAATTAACGAAATCTAAATAAAGTAATTAAATCTAATTTTAGAAATAAGTAAAAATTCAAAAAATAAATAATTATAAAAGGCTAATTTAAAAATAAGTAAAATTTCAATAATAATTAATCTATATTACCCAGATTGATTAACTCTGTGTATGGATAAAAACATTTAAAAATACTTATGATACAGTTAAATTAAATATATTAAAATTTTATAATTATTGATATCAATATTGTAAATAACAACATATTTTAAATAAATATCTATAGTGCAATATCTATATTACTTAATTTTTTATTCCAAAATTAGTCTAATATCAAATTAAATTCTTTATTTTAATTCATTTTCACTCACGTGAAATAATATACAATATCTTTTTTTTTAGAATTTTGATTTATAAATTTTTTATTATTACTCATTATTTTAAATTAGTCTTTTATAATTATGTATTTTTGGAACTTTTACTTATATTTAAAATTAGGTTTAATAATTTTAAAGATTTTTATTTAGATTTCTTTAATTAATAAAAATGTTATTTAAAATTTATAATAGAATTTAAAATTTTTATTTTTTTTATTTTCTTGTGGGTGAGATTTGAAATTACATATTTTTTTAATAAGAGTGTCAATTTGAATTTTCATAAAATATTAAAATTATTAATTGAAAGAGTTTTTTCTTTAATTTATGTTCAATTTTATTCAATTTTCAATTTAAATTGTCAAATATTAGTGTCAGCAATCAGAAACTTTCAAGTATGACTTTATCAAAATAAAATACAATAAAATAGACACGTCATCATATAACTTGTTAAGTGACCTGTAACAGCAGATCACAAGACAAAAAAGATAATTTTTTATAACTTACAGGACTAAAACTGAAATTCAAAAGATAAGAGGACGAAAATCAAAGTCAATTAAATTTAAAGGATAAAAAAGTGAATTTTCCCATAAAATATTCTCACTAAAATGATTCTTAATCTGAAAGGGAATAAATATTTTTTATTGGCAAAATTTTATATTAAGCTATTTCATGACATGAAATTATAAATTATGTCCTATTGATATCTCATTAATTGTCTCATGTTATTTGACGATCTCATACAAAACTAATTCTTTAGTATTTTTCTTTAAAATTCAACAAGTAAACAAGCAACACTACATACAATTTAATAGAAAACGTGCATCCACCGAGACATGTTCCAAACCCAACACTATGATGATAACTTTGTTAAGATAAATTGCATGGGGGCCAATTAATTAAAATCCACATGCAATTTAATCATCTTCAAATTACTGTTACACCATGCTTTTCATCTTAATCCCATATGCTGTCTATGGCCCATGTATATATTTATAAAATTTAAATGGAATTTATTTATATTTTCATGGATCTTTATTTACTTATTTAGTCCTTTTCTTTTTTAAATAAAAGTAATATCATGGTTGAAAGAATTCTGATCCTTCTAAAAAATTGAATTTATAGGAAAGTATATAAAATTAATTCATTTATATTGATTTACTAACAATAGTTGACCTTAATTACAAACCCAAAACTTTTATATTGTGTTTTATTATAAATCTAAATTTTAAGATAAGATGTATTTTCTTATAGTAGTAATATACAAATTAAATTATGCTCTATTGGTCCCATAGCAATTTGCATGGAAAAAACACGAATATTAAGAAAAAATAAAAAAAAGGTAAAAAAAAAGTACTCCCTCCGTCCCGTAATTGTTTTCACACTTTTCTTTTCCGTTCGTCCTACAATTATTTTCACACCCTATAAATGGAAACTATTACTTTAACTTTATCCTCACAATCCAACTAATCTCATTATTTTAATAATATAACTTGTCACAACACTTTACTTTTTTTAAAAATTGTGTCATCCCAAAGGTGAAAACACCTCTGGGACGGAGGTAGTAGTATTTTTTAGGAGTAAATTGGTAAAATATTATGTATAAAGTAAAAAAGTTAGTTGGATTGAGTGTAATATGGATCCAAAAAGTAAAAAAGTAATGACATTTTGTATAAATATGTAAATATTGTAAGGGTGGAATTTATGAGAGAATTTTTTTTTTTTGTCTGTAAATTCTTGTGGAACATCTCAAAAGGAAAGTTAGCAAGTTTATTTGGGACGAAGGTATTAAGGTATCCCACATCGGTAGTGAGTGTGGTCTTGGGTGGGCTTATAAGCCTGGACAATCTTCTCACTTACAACCTGGGTTTTAAGTGTAGAATTAGGCCTTCATACATGGTATCAGAGCCACATCTCTACTCGATGTGTGGATCCACCTGTGGAACCACGTGTCGAGCCTGATGAGCCTCTTACGTGACCGATGTGGGATACCTTAATATCATCGATCACGTAAGAGACTCATCAGACAAAGAAAAATAAAAATTGCCAGCTCATGTGTCATGCCACACCATAGTTAATATTCCCTCCGTCCCACTATAAGTTGCTCATGTTGTCATTTTCGTCAATCCCATTAGATGTTGCTCATTGTTTTTTTATCTTTTTTGGAAACTACTATTCACTTCTTTATTATTATTTTCAACACTTTTTACACTATTTTCATAACTTTTTCACTTTTCTCCATCCCAACACTTATACTTTTTCACTTTTTTCATCACATTACTTATATTTTTTCACTTTTACTATAATTCGTATGTTAAAAAACAACGAGCAACTTATAGCGGAACGGAGAGAGTACTACTTGTCAACCCAATTATACTAATGTATAAATTAACATGTTGATTTGTATAAACTTTTTCAGTTGACAAAACATTACAAGATCGTGCTTAGGTTGAATTGACGTGAGCGTGCATAGACTTATTAGATAGAAACCGAAATTCTCCACCTACGCTATGCACTTGCACTCAAATTTGATCAAAAAAATAAATTAAGTTTCTTATTCACCATACAATTTAAAATACCATTAATATTTTTATTATATAATCTCATTAAAAAATTAATATTACATTAGTCTCAGCTCTACTTTCACACTTATTTTATTTAAATATATCAACTCTATTTTCACGCATCTAAAAATAAACTACTCTATTTTATACTCACAAAGTTAATAAAATATAATTCTTTTATTTTTTTTATATAACTTCGTAAAATCATCCTCAAATATAAAAATTATTTCAAAATGGAGGGAGTGCCTTTTACTGAGGCAAATAATGTTATTAAAATATATACCTAAGATGCAAATGAATTTCACGTTGAACCTAGTTAATTAGTAATATATTTTGTCCATTAATATTACAAACTTAAATTAGGAATTCAACATTAAATATTTACATCGGGAATATACTCTCTCCGTCGCCTTATAAGTTGCTCATATCTTTTGAACACGAGTATTAAAAAATTTATAAAAATATTAATACAACACATGTGATGTGATGAGGAAAAATAAAAAAATAATGAGAATAGTGTAAAAGGTATTAAAACTAATAATGAAAAAGTGAATAGTAGTTTTCAAAAAAAGTAAAAAAGTAAATGAGCAATATACAGTAGGACAGACGAAAATGAGCAACTTATGGTTGAACAGATGGAGTATAAATTAGACATTAAAGAAAAAATGAAGTGTGGGGACACGTGGTTTATCATTTATTTGAAGTTGAAGCAACATATGTTTTTGAAGGGAGTATCGAAATGGCCACCCACCTCCATTCATGTCAATTGCCATGGTCCACTTCCAAGTAACATGCCAAGACAAAACTCACCTCCCTTGAAAATTCTTCAATTCTTGGGCACCCATTTTTCTTCTCTTTTTTCTTTTTATTCGCCCGCTTACCTTTCTTTCTTTTTGTCAATGAAATTTGTTAATAATATAAATTAGAGAAAAGTACAAATTGGTTCAACAAATTCGCACAAATTATAGAATGATTTTTGTGCAAAAAAAAAAAAACACTTCTGTGCACACACAAAAAATACTTCTGTGCAAATTTTTATGAACCAATTTGTAAATATAGTGATTTTTTTGAACCAATATGTAAAGCACCCTATAAATTATATACCGTTTTATATATTCATTAATATCACAATATTTTATACAGTGATATATTCTTTTTATAATTTAAAATTTAAATTTTAAAATCTAAAATCCATCCTAATTTAAAATTTTAAAATAAAATTTTAAAAAGTTCGAAACCTCTATAAATAATCTATACAAGCGTATCAATTAACTATTGGTATACTTTACTTCATCCAATAATTTTTCTACATTTATTTTTTTAGATCATAAAATTTAAACTTACTCTACTATAAGAAAAAAAAAACGGGTCACTTACAAGAGTATGGCTGCTGTGCACAAGGGTGCATACTATGCACCCTTATATGGGCTTAAAATTCGGACCCAGCCCAAACCCACTTAAATTCGCAGACCCAGGCCAAACCCAACATAGAAACGGGTCGGATACATATTTCAACCTAAATCAGCGAGTTTGGAAAAAATTGAAGAACACCGCTGTAATCAAACAAGATTGAGAGCAGTTTTGATTCATAAAAACAGAAATCAAACACGATTCAATGGGAGATCCTGACGAAAACTTCGAATCAACAGGTAATTTAAACAAAATTCTTCTTCATATTTCTTAAAAAATATTTATTATAACAATTTTTAAAAAAAATCATTTTTTCACAGATAATATTCCCTATAGAATTCAATTTGAATGTGAAAAAGAAGAAGACGAAGAAGAAAAAGCAGAAGAAAAAGAAGATGAACAGGAAAAAAAACATGATTCTATTATAATAGTTGAAGAACCAGAACCAACAAATATAGAAGGTATAATTAATGTATAATTGAGGTATAGTAATTAATATTTCAGGTGTTATTAAATATGCTATGGGTATTCCTAAAATATTCTTTTTGTATTTATAATATATTCTTCAGGTACTTATTATCTATTGTTTGGGTATTACTAAAGAATTCTTCGGGTATTTATTATCTATTGTTTGGTTATTACTAAAGAATTCTTCGGGTATTTATTATCTATTATTCGGGTATTAGTAAAGAATTCTTCAGGTATTTATTATCTATTCTTCGGGTATTACTAAAGAATTCTTCGGGTATTTATTATCTATTGTTTGGGTATTACTAAAGAATTCTTTGGGTATTTATTATCTATTCTTCGGGTATTACTAAAAACATCTTTGGGTATTTACATAATATTATTCTAGTATTGCTTAATTATCTTGGGTTTATTAAGTTAATAATTTTATTCCCTTTTGCTTATTAAAACATTTATGCTTTGGAATATTAAAGTATTTCATTCCATATTTTTACACTGACTCACATATCTTATTTCAAGAATTAGAATCTACAATTGATTGTCGTGATATAAGAGGTTCTTTAATCGGTGTTGAGAAAGATACAGTTGATCAGATGTATAAATTATACTGCTTACATGCACGTTCTTTGGGATTCAGTGTTAGAAAATCAACAAACAGATTTTCTACAAGAGAAAGACGTATATTGTCGGGTAAAATATTTGTGTGTTCTTGTTCTGGATTAAGAAAATGTGATAGTGGTTCAAGCACTGGAACATCAGATAAAAAAAGGAATATTGGAATTACAAAAACAGAATGCAAAGCTAGGATGTCAATCAGAAGAACTACTGAAGGAAAATTTGAAGTTGTGCAACATGAAATAGAACACAGCCATGTGTTAACAAGACCAGAGTGGGGTCATTTACATCGTTCGGAAAGACAAATTACAGCAGAAAAAAACAAACTTATTGAAGATATGGTGTCATCAGGTATGAGAACAATCGATTCTTATCGATACATGGCACATGAGGTTGGAGGAGAAGAAAATTTGGGACACACAATGAAGGACCATTACAATTTGGTGAACAAATAAAAAATCCAAGAAGTTAAAAGTGGAGATGCCAGTAATCTTATTGAGATCATGGAAAAACAAGAATCTGAAGAAAAGAGTTTTTTCTACGAGATTAGATTAAATGAAGATGGGAGGCTTTCAAGTATATTTTGGAGGGACTCACTAATGATGGAAGATTATGAAATATATGGAGACGTAATGGTTTTTGACACGACATACAGAACAAACAAGTACAATTTGATCTGTGCTCCATTTGTAGGAATAAACAATCACTGGAAAAATATTATGTTTGGCTGTGCATTTATATCGGATGAGAAGACAGAAACTTTCGAGTGGCTTTTCCAAATGTTCAAGAAATCAATGAGATACAAAAGCCCAAAGACAATATTCACAGATCAAGATTTGGCAATAGCAACTGCACTGGAAAAGGTATATAAATTATACACTATAAAATGCTATGATATTTATAACTTCTGCTTGGAGTATTTTTATTTATTCTTAAGGTATTATAATATTGTTCTTGGGGTATAAAAATATTATGGTTTAGATATGAATAATGTATTCTAAGTTTAATACTGAACTGACCTTGGGGTATTATGAAATAAATCTACGGGTATCATTTATTTGCTCTTTGGGTATATTTTTTAAAATATATTTCTATTACAGAAATTTCCAGACACAAGACACAGATTGTGTCTTTGGCATCTCCAACAAAATGCAATTGCAAGATTTGGAGAACTAAAGAGAGATGGTCCTTTTAAAAGTGCATTTAACCATTGTTTAACAGGTTGTGATGATGAGAAGGAGTTTGAAATCAGTTGGGAAAATATGATATCAACTTACAACCTGCAAAACAATGCTTGGTTTAAAAGACTGTATAGTCTTAAATATAAATGATGTACAGCACTAAGCAAGAACATATTTTCTGCTGGAATAAGATCATCCCAAAGAAGTGAAAGTACTAATCACGCAATTGGATTTAAAGCGCACAAACAGACAAATTTGACAGAATTCTACAAGATTTTCAATGAGACATTAACTCAGTGGAGGAGGACAGAGAAAAAGGATGAATTCAATTGTTCAAGAATGACACCAGGATCTCCTTTTGGAATGAAAGGGATTATAAAGCATGCTGCATAGGTATACGCTCACACAATTTTTAAGCACTTTGAAAAAGAGTTCTCAAAATATTTATTTGTTTCTTCTACTGTTGCTGAATTCTATGAAACCACCTTGGTTTATAACGTAATGAATGATGAAGGAAATAGAAGTAACAGAGTGGTATACGACACAACTATGAACCTTTTCAGCTGTGACTGTAAGAAGTTTGAAGAATATGGAATATTGTGCTATCACTGCTTGAGAGTAATGAATATACACTCTACAAAAAATACCTGATAATTACATATTAAAGATATGGTCCAAACTTGCAAAGGAACAAGTGTGGAACAAGATTGTTGCTGAAGCAACAAATGATAACAGGTATCAATTCTACTTTGGGAATTCTTTAATTATTCTTTGGGTATTTTAATAAATTCTTTGGGTATTACTTTAGGTATTATATTATGTTCTTTGGGTATTCTTTGATTATACTATGGGTATTACTGATATCTTTATGGGGTATTAAATAAAAATATTTGGTTATTAACAGATTCTAACTATATTACTCCATCAAATAGGGAAAAGTGTTCTAGCAATATACCTTGGAGGCATGATATCATAAGGAAGTACTACAATGTAGTATTGATGAGTGAAGAAATTGAAGAAATGAGAGAACTCATAGAAGATGGATATGAAAAAATATGTACAGTTCTTAATGCAAGGAATTCAAAGCAACATGAAGACATTGAGGCTCATTCCGAAACATCTATCAAAGTTCTCGATCCTGAACGCTCAGTAACAAAAGGAAGAAGTAAAAGGATTAAGAGTGGTATCCATACTAGAAAGAAGAACAAGTCAACAACTTCACAGTCATCACATATGAGAGAATATGGATCAATTACACCTAATCCTCATATAATTTGAATGAGGATTATATTTCTGTTTTGATTAATAAATTGATGTTACATTTTTTCAATATAAATGTTTATTACAATTACAAGTGATTTATCAAATTTGTTGTATCTGATGTGTATTATATTTTTTTTAAAATTCATTAATACTCAAGGAGTAAAAAGTAGAACCCGAAGATCAAATAATTAATACCCCAATAACAGTATATGAATACCCCAATAATAAGTAATACTCAAATAAAAAAATAATATTTTATTCAAAAAGTTCGCTCAGATAAAAAAAATAAAAAGTAAAATAAAATTTACTATATAAGGTAAAAAACCCTAGAACGACGGCAGTACTTTCCTAAATTCGATCGACGGAAAATTCGACCGACGAAAGATTTGACCGACGCAGCATCAACAAATCGTCCAAAACGGTAACAAATCTTCCTAATCTTCAACGAATCATTCATAAGAAATGCTAATAGTTCTTCATTCTTGATTTCTCTCTCTCTCTCTCTCTCACTCTCTCCTCTCTCTCCCTCTCTCTCTCTACCTCTCCATCTTTATGTACTGAGCATTATATATGCGAAAATACTCTATTTCATCATCTGAAAGTATTTTCATATGATAATATTGAAATTTTTCTGTGTATAAAAAATATTGTAACTTCAACATAATTTTTAATCTTAATTTATATGTTTTTTTGGGTATTAAAAAGTTATTCTTGAGGTATTATTGAATTTTTATTAAATTGTTCTTGACATATATTGTTAGGGTATTCTTTACTTGTTCTCTGGGTATAATTCTATTATTCATTTGGTATTATTAGTATCTTGTTAGGGTATTAGCATGTAAAATATATAATAATAATTAAGAATTTATATATTTGTTTGTTTACTTTAAACAGATGACTTCCTTACTATTAAATTGATTTAT
>JAPKLY010000111.1:765196-804786 GCA_026898435.1 Prunella vulgaris | reverse complement strand
TATTAATTAAGAATTTATATATTTATTTGTTTACTTTAAACAGATGAGTTCTTTCTTCAAACCCCTCATCGGCAACAGCCTCTTCATTCCTAAACTGGTGAGTTTTGTTTATACATAATATATAAAAATTAATAAAATGTTTAATCATAATTTTTCATTTATGTGCAGAGATTACCTACTCGGTTTATAGATGAAAATGCAAATTTATTTGCACAATCATCAACTGAAATGACATTGACAGCAAATAACCATCGTGGCAAGAATTGGAAAGTTAAAATAGAGAAAATTGATGAATACCATTACTTCAATGAGGGATGGATGACATTTGTCGAAGAAGTTGATATAGAATTGCTTGATGTGCTCACTTTCACACTGATTGATGATCATTCAATCCATGTTAATATCTTTTCAAAAAGTGGTTGCTGCAAGAACTGCTCAAACTATGGTCTGTAATTTTTAGAAACTTACATTCATTTAAATTATAAAAATATATTGACAGTTTTTTAAATTTCCATATGTATTAAACAGATTTTGATGATGATGATAATGATTCTGATGAACAAGATGAAGTTCAACTTGGGCAGAATAGTTTGAGTTTCACTAAGGAGGTCAATGACTACCATTTCAGTGCAAATAAAATGGTAATTTATATATAATTTTACTTTCATTTATCACAAAAAGGAGACACACAATATCTATTTTTGATTTCATTTAATTAATATATTGTTCTATAGGACGTCCCCATAAATTTTATAACTGCTGCTGGACTGCTGAACAAAAGAGAAATCAAGTTGAAGGATGAGGAAGCAAGAGTGTGGAAAGTTCAAATGAGAACCAGAGGTGGTGGAGTGCATTCATTTTGCAGTGGCTGAAAAAAATTTCTTCTTGCAAACAATGCTACAGTAGGTAGCATTGTTAAGTATGAGTTCGTGTGTGATGAACTCATATATGCAATTGTAAAAAACAATTAACAATTATTGTGTTTGGTTTGTATGCCTCATAAGAGGTTTATCTACTTTTTTTTATTACAAAACAATTACAATGTTTGGTTTGTATACCTCATAAGAGGTTTATTTTGAATGGTTTAATATTAATGTGTCTTTGAATGGTTATTTTGAATGTTAGAATAATATATATAAATGTTAAAAAAATACACATATATTTTATCCTTTCAATACCCAAAGAACAAATAATAATACCCAAAGATAAAAAATCAATACTTAAATAACAGTCAATCAATACCCGAAAAAATATCAAAAACAATACATACTAGTTTTATAATAATTAAAATAAAATAAAATTACAAAGAGAAGTTAAATAAACACAAATACACAAAAACAATGTAACAAATACCTAAAAACCATGCAAAAAAATACCTAAAGAACAAATAATCAATACTCGAAGGCATAAAAACAGATACCCAAAAATCAGTTAATTAAACATAAATACCCCGAAGATCAAAACAACAATACCCAAAGATCAAATGATCAATACCCAAAGATAATATCACAAATACCCAATGACAAGATTACATATAACCAAAGACCAGTTTACCAATACCCATAGAACAAGTCACAAATACCCAAAGATCAAGACAAAGATACCCAAATAACATATTACAAATATCACAAGTAAATAAATTATATAACAAAAATAAACAATAACAAATAAATCAATTGCTCCATAACAAAAAAATTAATTCAAAAAAGTAAGTACTAATACCCATAAATTTGTTAATTAAACATAAATACCCGAAGACATAAAAACAGATACCCAAAGATCAGAACAACAATACCCAAAGATTAGATAACAAATACCCAAAGATAATATCACAAATACCCAATGACAAGATACATATAACCAAAGACCAGTTTACCAATACCCATAGAACAAGTCACAAATACCTAAAGATCAAGACACAGATACCCAAATAACAGAACAAATATCACAAGTAAATAAATTATATAACAAAAATAAACAATAACAAATAAATTAATTGCTCCATAACAAAAAAATTAATTCAAAAAACTAAGTACTAATACCCATAAATTTGTTAATTAAACATAAATACCCGAAGACATAAAAACATATACCCAAAGATCAGAACAACAATACCCAAAGATCAAATGATCAATACCCAAAGATCAGATAACAAATACCCAAAGATAATATGACAAATACCCAATGACAAGATTACATATACGCAAAGACTAGTTTACCAATACCCATAGAACAAGTCACAAATACCCAAAGATCAAGACACAGATACCCAAATAACAGATAACAAATATCACAAGTAAATAAATTATATAACAAAAATAAATAATAACAAATAAATCAATTGTTCCATAACAAAAAAATTAATTCAAAAAATTAAGTACTAATACCCATAAATTTGTTCTAAGATCATTACACTTATCCAAAACAACAAAACCATTGTTCATCTACCTGGCTGAAACCATTGTTCACAAATATCACAAATATCATTTTCTTTCACCAAGCCCCACATTCAACCTCAAACCATTGTTCATATACCTGAAACTACATATTGTTCACAAATTTACAAAACAGCCTCAAACCAACCTTTTTCAGTTCACTTTCTTCCTCTTCCCCCTTCCCAAATTACTATCAATTTGTTTTAAATTTTCCGCAGCACGCTTTTTCTTTAACTCATTAGCTTTTTGTTGTTTCAACTTCATCTCATTGTCCAAATCATCAATCAACTTTGGTTTAGATTTATAAAAATCATAAACCTTCTTTATGACATTACCCCTAGACTGATTCAAGTTGGAAAGCACTATCACAGAACAGATTTCAGCGCGCATCACTAAGCGAGTTTCAGCCTAAAAAGAAAAAAAAATGAAATAATATAAGTTAATAACAAACAATATAACAAACAATAAAGAATAAAAAAATTAATTAAGAATAAAAAAAATATCTTTGTCATATCTGGACTTGTGTAGGCAGTACCATTGAAATGCTTCATATGATGCATCATGTAAACACCACAATCCTTATCTGCCCTACCAGTCTACCATTTCAATGATACACTCTCATAAACAAAATCTCCAACATCATTAGCTCTAGGATGTTTCTTTGATGCCAAAAATCTTCTCATCAACATACACTAAAATATAAAAACAACAAAAAATAAATTAACATTTATTAAAAACAAAAAAACAAAAAACTTTAAAATGTTAGAGATATATACCAATAAATGAGCAGATTTAGTGTAATCATTAATCTTCTCCTCATGCCGCATGTTATCCAACAAGTGTACTTTGCGGTCAACAAAGTTAATTGCAACAACAACATAATGATTGTGGATACCAACAGGAATAAAAAGCTGTAAAAAAAATTAAAAAATAATAATATAAAAAAATACCAAAAAATAAAAATTAATAAATACTAACCATATCAGCCGTCATAAATGAACCCTCATACACAGACAGTCATTCCTTCCAAGCTGAGTAAACATCATTTTCAACACTTTTTGCAGATTTTCCATTCACTACAACTTCTCCAACAAAATAATGTTCCACAAAATAAAATAAAATATAAATTCATATATAATAAACAGTAAAAAAATAAACACAAATAACAATTTAATAAATAACAACTACTAATACCAAAAGAACAATTACTAATACACAACATCAATTCATTAACAACCAATGATAACCTAAATAACAACTGAAAAATACCCAAAGAAGAAAATAAAATACCCAAAAAACAATTAGTAATACCCAACAACAATTCATTGACACATAAACAACAAATGAGAAATACCCAAATAACAATTAGTAATACCCAACAACAATTCATAGACACAAAAGATAACCTAGAGAACAATTGAGAAATACCCAAAGAACAAATGAGAAATACCCAAAGAACAAAATAAAATACCCAAAGAACAAATAACAAATACCCAAACAACAAATATTAATACCCATCAACAATACATTGACACCCAAAGACAACTCATTATGCAAATAATAATAACACAAAAACAAATAAAGATAAGTCTTACGTTGTGATTAAGATTAAAACAGAATCTGATCCTCCTTGAATCAGAAATAACCTCAGCATTAACCTCCAAGCACCATGCAGTAATGATGGTGCTGTCAATTTCTTCATTGGGTAACAAACTCATTATCCCATCTTTATTCACAAAAACAGAATCTTTGTACAAAAAATAGTTATCCCAGCAAAACAAAAAAAGTAAAAAAAAAAAAACATTATATACATACAATAAAAACTAAAAATAAAAAATTGAAATAATACTTACACTGCAACAGATCCCTCTCCATCATAAAAACAGAAATCGACAACCTCCAAGTGAGTTTGGAACATTGTTTTATAAAGCCTCTTATTTGCTCTCGCCAATTTGGATACATATCCAATATCATCATATATCAACCAAAACAAACTCCTACCATCATCACCTACATTCCCTCTATTCATGCTAACAGGTTTTATTGCTTCTTCAAGGTCACCATCAAGATCACCCAACCTACTCTTCAACATCAATGCACCTTACGGAGTCTTCTCAACTTGTGCACTCTTTACTGCAGCAGCTTTATCAAACTTCTTCATAACTTTCCGAACTCAGGATCTGTACCAGATACTTTATCTTTTCGAGCAACTTCTTCCATTTCTTTACCAGCTTGACCATCATCAGAAACTTTATCTTTTCCAACAACCTTCTCAGAAATCTCAGGATAACACACTTTAACACCCTTCTCATGAACGACCTTTTCAGAATCAAATACCTGAACACCCTTATCATGAACGACCTCCTCAGAATCAGACACTTGAACACCCTTGTCATGAAAAACCTTCTCAAAATCAGACACCTGAACACCCTTCTCATGAAAAACCTTCTCAAAATCAGAAACCTGAACACCCTTATCAACCTTACAAACAATTTTTCCTTTATAATTCTTCAAATTTACAAGGTTTCCAACAATGTCTCCATAGTAAGCTTCATCAAACCAATCTTCAGAACTACTAAGATTAGTTTCAAAAACAACAGGATCTGGAGTAAGCAATTCAAAACTCGGAGCTGAATCAGCAAATTGCTTCATCAATGTAACATAATTCACAAGCTTATCAACATAACGATGAAGCTTAGGATTCATAAAAAAGAATTGAGTGTCAGACACATCAGATTCAGCAGTGGATTCTAACTGAGAACTGTTTAAATTTGCATTCTAGATACAGTCCATAAGCTTCAGAACCTTTACATTAAAGTTTTCAGAAAATTCTCTTACTTCACCTTTAATTGACAATAACAATTCTTTTATAGATAAAATGTAAATAATAAAAAAAACAATTCTAATTAATAATTAACTAATAAACAAAAATCAATAGAATAATAAAATATAAAAATTATTAATACCCGAAGATAAAAAATAAATACCCCAAGATAAACATATTAATACCCATAGAGTAAAAAAAAAAATCCAAAGAGTACCGAAATAAATACCTGAAACTGATCATCATCTTCCTTTACCTCCTCATTCTTTGAATCACACCTTGACTCTGTTGGTGCTTTATTTAGGATTTCATTACTAGAAAGTGGATACAAATCCTCAACTAATTCACCTGAACCAAATCTTCCAGCACTAACCTCTTGAGCAACCCTTTTCTTCAACTTCTTATCAGTCCAATGTTTGATCAATGGAATAGAATGAGGTTCACAAACACCTCTCCACTTCAACCGGTGAAAATATATTATTTGTAAAAGAATGACACAGCCACTGATGTTTTTTACAACACCCCTTTTGTACAAAGTGATAGACTCAGACAACCTCCTCAACACAAGTTCACATCAATCAAACTCAAGAATACAGTCTGGATTCTCTAATGCTTTAAAAAAGATGGGGTTAACACTTCTATTTGCAGAAGGACAGAGAAAAGAACACATACTATACAAAACAAATAACCAGTTAAAATCATCACCACCATTAGGACATTTATCCTTAATAATCGAAGAAAGTTTCCCTATCGGACTCTTTGCAACAAACCCATATTTCTCAGCAAAAGTATTAAAAGCAGAACAATCATCAGACCTACTATAAAGAGGGACCTCTCTCCCTTCGTTCCTTGGAATCTTAAAAACATCGTAAACATCATCAGCAGTAACTGTAAACTGTCGAAAATAATCAACCATTAACATACGACTGCTACCATTGTAATTATCAACAAGCCAATCAATCATGCCACTGTTTACAAGCCGATTAAGCTTTAAATCCAGCAAACCTTCAAAACCAATACACTCCAAAGATGACCTTTGTTGATCATTCAAACTTTTCACCAATTCACATAATCCATGTGGACGACACTGAGATATAATTTTACTGCAAGACAAATAATATGTAATACATTAAGTAATATACAAAAGAAAATAAAATGAAAACCAATTAATAAATATATCAACAACAACAAAAAATACCTCAAGACAAACAAAATGATACCTAAAGATGAATAACAAAATACCCAAAGAAGTAAAAAATAATACCCAAGGTAAAAGTCAAAAAATACAAAAATAACAACCAAAATAATACACTAAATACAACTACATAATAACAAATATATATCAAACAATAACAGAAAATACACAAAATCAAATAACAAATAACAAAACAATTCAATTAACAAAATAACTACAACAAAATGACCTATTACACAAAGTATAACACAGAGATACCCATAGCACAAAAAATAATACCCAAAGAATAACAAAGTTATACCCAAATAACAAAAAAAATACCTAGAAATCTCTTCTTCAGGTACAGAATGCACCTCCGATGAAACAACCTTAGCAGATTTCCCTTTGCTTGAATTTTCCTTTCCAGATTTCGATTTCTTTACAATTGATTTGATAGATTTCTTCTTCTCCTTCAAAAAAATAATAAGTCTATCATCTTCTTCCTTCGCTGCATGTTCAACATGATCACCAACGAAAGGAACTATCTCTTCACACTTATTCACAGGAGAATCTAGATGTTTTTAATTTCCTTTTATACACAATATCTTTCTTGAACTTAGGCCCACTCCCTTTAAGAACAGTATATTTCCTCTTCATCACAATTATAACAGAAACAAACCCTAAAAAAATTACAAACAGAGCAAGATCATTAAAAACGATACTCAAAAAACAAAATACTAAAATGAAATACAATGATACTCATAAAAAATCACTTATAATGTAACTTTCAGACGAAATCCAATGAAAAGGCACCGCGAAGAAGAAGAAGAACAATGAACAAAAACTTGGAAAGGAGAAAACGAAACTGTCGTAGTTTGAAAAAAGAGAAAACACATAAGAATGATACATGGAAGAAAAAGACAGTTAATTGCCGGTTTAATTAAAACCCGAATAGGGTCCGCGCATTTTCAAATCGGATACCAAAGTCGGATCCGAATTTTTTTTTAATTAGGCCCAAATACAAAGGGCCGAAAATTCAGCACATTAACAAGGGTGCATAGTATGCACCCTTGTGCATATAAGAATTTGTGCACTTACAATATGGTTCAAAAAAATCATTATATTTACAAATTGGTAAATTTGCACGGTAGTGTATTTTATTTTATTTTGCACGAAAGTATTTTTTTTTTCTTTTCTTTTTTTGCACGGGACCAATTTGTAATTTTATTCAATTTTTTGAACCATATTGTATTTTTCCAAAAAAAAAAAAACACACACACACACAGATTTTAAAATCCTCTAAATTTTAAAAGTCACTAGTTTTAAAAATTTGATTTTTAAAATTCATTTGAAACCAAAAAAAAATGCACGATAAATATATGTAATGATAACGACGATTACATCTGATAAAACTAATTTCATACAATGAAAATTAATTCATAAAATTTTTTGCCTTTCTTTTCTTCATTTTATTTGAGTGCGATTATCAATACACAAAAAAAAAAAAAAAATAGCTTTATGCATTCATTTTTACCCATTAAAACTATTATACATATGCAAGCCTTCATTTATGAGCTTATTTTATGTTACACTGCAGACTGAGTACACTGCTCAGTTGTATGTTGAGTTGTTAACATATTGTACCGCACAATGTTTTAAAATAATAGTATGTCCTTTCCTCAACTAATCTTACACACAATTTCCACAACATTTAAAATCATAAAAATCTTACATTGTTGTTGAACTGGAATCATTAAAATCAAATTATTAAAAAAAGTGACATGTGTAAATACATAAGCACACAATTGTTGACTCGGTCCAAGACAAGAGACATTGATTTTGTTCAAATACTAATTAAGGTCAATGGAACTCTCGAGTAGCCACCTTAATAGTGCACTGCAGTCTAGAAAACTTAGGCAGGTGTAATAATACGCAAGTAGCAATGAAGCTTATCAAATGATCAAGCATATCTTAACCCCCAAAAATGAAATGAATTCTTGAAAATAGTAACAATCAACAAACACATGCAACTTCAGAGGGACCAAAACATGGTGTTCTAACCAGAGGTTGAAGCCCTTTGGACGGCTCTAACAGCACAAGAAAACCCAAAGGATATATGCTTCAGACCACTCTCCTACTAAAAATCTCTCCGACAAAACATATATAAAATCTCAGGCAACACTCTGTTTAAACAACTTGGATACTAACATACTACTTACTAGCTGCAAAACTTATGGGCATGCTATATTGAGGGGTGCTCCATTCATCAGCGGCGCTCCGTCGTCCATCCAAGCAAGATCTTCACTGCAAGCATCGAGATCAAAATCGAAGTCAAAATCAGGCAAGGCGCAGGGCTGATCGGGATCATCAAATCCACATAGCGGAAGATCCTTAAAATCACAAAATAGGTCGTCGAGCGGATCGTTAAAATCACCGTTCGAGATGAAGGTATCAAGGGCGAAATCCAAGTCCATCTCGTCGCCAAGATCAGCTATTTTCAGGTCAGAAGGAGCTATTTCCTCATCAAACACATCACAAACTAGAGAAGTCTTTGAAGTCGGCGAGTGAGTTTCGAGCACCGATGATGGAGATGTATGCGAATCGGCACTTCCACTGGAGTTGACAGACACGGAAACAACAGCAACTTCTTCCTGTTTCGTGTCATCCACGGGGTCGGAGACCACCGTAGAACTTAACTGAGACGAGGCATCATTACAATTAGCCAAAGATTCGAACTCCAAACGCTTCTCTTCGTAAGCTCGCGATGCTTCCTCAGCAGTGCTGTAAGTACCCAACCAGACGCGCTTATGCTCAATCGGATGGCGTATCTCCGCCGCCCATTTGCCCCATTTTCGTTGACGGACGCCTCTGTACCTCCCATTAACTCCCTGACCCGGTTTTATTTCAGTTAAGGACAAAAAGCTCTTCTTCTTCACAATTTTCTCAACATTTTTACTATTCTGAACAGATGAATTATCCGATAGGCAGCTCTCCCTGATTGGAAGACGAACTTCACGGACCATTCGTTTCATCCTTTTCACGCTGGCTCCTTCATCATCGGATGAGTCAGTGGCATCCGGGTCGTTGCAAATTATTCGGATCTTTTTCATGGGTTCGGGCCTAATTCTTGGCTTTCTACTTGCACTTTCGTGACTATAAGATGAAGGTTTCCGAAGAGCAGGCATGTTTTCTTCTCAGTTCTAATCACTACCAAAAAGAACCCCTCAAAATGTATGCCCAGCAAAATTGAGTCTCTCAAAAAACAAAATCAATCAAAGAAAGAGAAGGCAACAAATTTCTTTTTTATTTTGAAAGAAAATAAAAGGGTTTATGAAGGAGTGTGTTTAGGTAAGAGGCCCTCTCAAGAACAAGAAAAGATGGAATAACCGGTTTATGTGATAACCCCCAAAACACTGAACTCCAGAACAAGTCCTGCAAAACAATCCATAAAGAATTAAGACAAACATGATTTTGGTTTCAAGATATTAAACACCAAATGTTTTAGATCAGCCAATAAAACCCACAAAATTAACCTTATACCCATCAAAACACAGAGAGCGCACACAGTAAATTAAATTCCCAAAAACGCCCTTAAACCCAGCTAATCACATCAAAAACACACATACAGAGCCAATAAGATTCCCAAAATTACCCTTGAACAGAGCTAATCACATCAAAACACACACAAATACCCTTAACCCACCAATCACAAACCCTTTTTCAGCCCATCTAGTCACATAGAACCACACACACACACACACATATATATATAGAGAGAGAGAGAGTTAATTACACAAGTTCTTAAAGAAGAAAGTTACCTCTTAGGCCTCAAACGCATCGAAACAGTTGGGAAGAAAAAGCGGGTGCTCTGCTGAAGTGAGCAGCAGAGGGATTTGCGCATGCAGTGAACAGAATCTGAAGAGAAACAGAGCTTCAATGGAGCCCCAAACACAACACCCAAATCAGAACTTGCCGACATAAAAATCTCTTGCCCAAACCCCTTCTCTTCAGCAGTCCCTCTTTCTCTTCCTTTCAAATCTTCAACTAAAGGAGCATCAAGAAAAGGGAGAGAAAATCGGACCACATACACCGCTATATATAGAGATAAAGATAAATCTCAGAATATCACTTTTCAATAAGAAAAGCACTCTGAAGAGTGTAGAAAAGGGATTAGATATCTATGGTTACGATCTTTTGCCCGCATACAACATGACAAAGATCAGACTTATGTATTATCGAAAAAAAAATTGCAGGAACAATAGTGATATAGACCCCTTCTACAACTTGCCAAAGAAAAAGGCTAAACCCCTCTTCTGGAGAGTGGCTGCGTGACTGATATAGAGTGCAAAAAGTGGACTCCTTTTTTTTTCATTTTATTTTACACCAATAATAGGTTCAATTGTGCTGACCATTGACGCAAATCTCAAGAAAAATAGTTAAAACAATTTTTATCATCGAAAAAATAAAATCTGATAAATCAAACAAAAATAAAAAAAGATCCCAAGGTATGCACGCGGTATGGCTATACATTTCTCTGTGTACCTGCTTTCTTCTCTCTCTTCCCGCTTTTGTTCCTCTCTCTCTCTCTCCGTGACTGCTCTTTACCTACCCTTTGGAGTCGCTTTCAGTGACTGTTCACTGTATTGTTTTCTCACGCATACACAGAGGCACACAGTGACTTTTCTCGTTCGTTGTTGTGGTCAATAAATTAGAAAGAGAGCATTAAAGGGGTGGTATAAATATTGTATTTACAGAATTTATGGCGTATATTTCGGCATAAAGAAATTAATACCATCTCTATCCTAATTCCTTTTTCCAAAAAAATTGAACAGATTAAAAAAGATATACATAGTTTAAAATTAAATAATTAAATATAAAATACTCTCATGTCCCACTATAATTTGCTCATGTTGTCATTTTCGTCAGTCCAATTATATGTTGCTCATTTATTTTTTTATTTTTTTTTGAAACTATCATTCATTTCTTTATTATTATTTTTAATAGTTTTTACACTATTTTCATTACTTTTTCACTTTTCTCCATCACACCACTTATATTTTTTCACTTTTTCCATCACAATCATTTATACTTTTATACTTTTACCTTAATTTGTGTGCCCAAAAGCAACGAACAACTTATAGCGGGATGGAGGGAGTAAATATTTTATTAATTCTTATAAATGTAAATTTTTTTTAAAATGTGAAAAAAGAATTGAAGCATTCTGAAATATTCCTTCATCCTACTATAAGTTGCTGATTTTACTATTTTTCTAAGTTTCAATATATATTTCTCATTTGCTTTTAATCTTTTTTAGAAATTACTATTTATTTTTTTTGTTTTATTAGTTTATTTTATTTTTTATCACATTATTTATATTTTTTTAATTATATCAATTATATTTTTTTTATTTTTGTTTTAATATGCCTAAAAACAGCGAGAAATTTATATCCAACCGTACTAATAGAAATATAAAGAGAAAAAAATTGGCCAAGAGTTAGTGCATGATTGTCTGGCTATGGCATGGATGATGCATGACCATGCTCTTCTTCACATGTCATACATATCATACATGGCCATGGTTGGTTGGTTACCTTTGTGCTCTTACTTCACTCGCATTTGCCTCGCGTGAATTTCACTTCAATGATTTTTGGTAATTATAATAATTGTTTAAGATTCTTTTTTATCCAATGGATATAATAAAATTTATAACATAATATCATTGATCCCAATTTTTAAAATATTTAATGAAATTTTTTATACATCTAATTAAATATTTGATATTTTAAAATTAGTTCATGATAAACTTATTATGAACTATTATCATACAAAACTTTGTCTTTATAAAAAGATTTTAGTTATGGGATAAGACCTAATACTTTAAATTTGATTCGGATAATCATCCAAGTTTTAATATGATTATTGAGTTAATTTCTTGTGTACCAAATTTATCGTGCAACTCAAATATATTTTTAAAAAGTTATACAAAATACTATTGAAAAGTCACACATATTATTACTAAAAAATGCATCTTAAAAAATATACTTTTTAATAATAATATGCGTGGCTTTTCAATAATAAATGGTATAATTTTTTTTAAATTACACTTGAGATGCATGGTGTACCTGGTGCGTATAAGATTAAATTTTGTTTATTTGATTTGGAAATCATGTTTTAATTTAGTTTTAATTTTTTCTTATTTTATTTATTCTTGTGCAGGAATTTTTTTTATTTGGGTAAGTTTTATATGAAAATAATTTATGATAAACTTATCAAGAAACTATTTTAAAGTACCAAATATTTGGTCAGATGTATCAAAATATTTAGGGAAAATTATTATTTTTGTCCTGTAACTTTACCTCCTTTTGATTTTGGTCCTATTAACTTTCAAATTTTGATTTTCGTCCTGTAACTTTACCTCATTTTGATTTTGGTCCTATGACACCCCATTCATGTATAAAAGAGGTAAAGTTATAGGACCAAAATCAAAAAGGGGTAAAGTTATAGGACGAAAATAAAAAAATTGAAAGTTAATAGGACCAAAATCAAAAGGAGATAAAGTTATAGGACGAAAATCAAAATTTGAAAGTTAGTAGGACTAAAATAAAAAAGAGTCAAACTTACAGGACAAAAAAAATATTTTTCCCAAATATTTATTAGATATATCAAAAGTTGGAGCCAATAAAATCTATAACAATCATAACATAATATCATTAACCCAAATTTTTGATATTTTGATACTTTAAATTTTATCATTTTCATATAAAATTTTACCTTTATATTTTAATATTTTTAGATTTAGATTTAGTTTAATTTAATTTTAATTTATTTTAAGTTTTTGATTAGTTTAAAGTGTCTTCATTTTACTTTGTATTTCAAGTTTCAATTTTTCGAATTTATTTAATATATTTTAATTTATTATTATTATTATATTTAATGAATTGAAAATTTTAATTTTGTTAATAAATTTTTTGTGGCAAACTGTCCCACTCAGCATTAGGGATGAAGCAAATACCGAAAATACCGGTATACTGTACTTATCATATAGAAAAATACTGAATTTATCGAAAATTTCGCTACGGTATGATATCATACCGATATTTTTGATACGGTATCGGTATAGAATTTTAAATTTTCGGTATAAACCGGTATACTGAAAATATTCCGGTATCTCGATATACCGGTATATACCATTTTGGTAATTTAATATTAAATTTATTTTTATTTAATTAAAATTATATTTCAATTATTTCGATATGGACCAGTATGACGGTATACACCGGTATGGGCGGTATACCGACATAGTCGGTATTTCGGTATATATCGAAATATCGGTACGGTACGATATATCAAAATTTTAGATACAATATACGGTACGCATTTTTTGTATACCAAAAATTTCAATACGGTATATAGACAATATGGTACGGTATACCACCCCTGCTCATCATGCCATGTCGGAAAAAAAATTTGCAACGCCATGCAGCATACTCGAAAATTACACAGTTTAATGCAATTCCTGACCAATAGAGTGAAATTAGAATACTTTAAAAACATACAGAAAGTTTTTAAATTCAAGTAATTGCGTTTTAAAATTAATTTATTAATCCTTCCACCTCAGTTCTGCTTTCTCGTTCAACTTCTCAGATTCTTTTAGTAAAATTAAATTATGCTACATCTGTGCCATGTCTACTTTCCTACATGTTTTATCTGTACATTTCAACTCTACTTTCCACACCTAAAAGAAAAATACACTCATAAAAGTAAATAATATACAGTTTTTTGTTTTATTTATAAATTTACACTCCCGATTCACTTTTTCTTCGAAGTAATATTTTAAATGAAAAAAATATTTTTTATGAAAGATCATTAATCAATGTAGGTAAATTAAACTGTAGAAATATTTTTTTGCGAGTACTTATTATTGAAATGGTGTATAATTTATGCAGGACGTACGTACAAGGTGACATGAGAAAAAAAATTGGGCTCATTTATTCAACAATTTTTGGCCCAAAAGAAAATAATAGCAGCCTAGCCCATTTGAATAAGAAAGGCCAAGGTTATTGACACTAACCATTTTGAGAAATACACAATCCTTTAAATGTTCGGCATATTTCTTTTGAAAATTTGTAAAATTTTGAATTTTTATACATTTTTGTACTGTGTTCAGAAAAAAATATCGAAAAAATAAAAAAATTTCAAAAAAAAATGATGAATATAAGGTAGTGTATTTTTCTAAAGGATAGTGTATTTATCTTGATAGCAGGCCCGTCCCAAAGAATATAGAGGCTTTGTGCTATTTTTTTAAAATAAGATCTCAAATGTAACAGTTGAAGTAAAATAATTAGAGAATATTAAACAATTACCAATATTTAAAAAAAAATTGACCGTTAAACACCATGAATTTGGTGACTTTTTTGAGGAAAAATTAATTAAGATTAAATTAAAGAGGATAGTACAAGATTTTTTGCTCAAAATTTTTTTATGTGTAGTTGTAACAGTATATTTTATAATTGTTATTACCTGATTATTTCGTATGTGGCTTGGATCAGGATAACAATAAGAGTAAAGAATACTCGAATAATCGTGCGAAATAAATATAAAGAACACCGAGATTTGCCCAGGTCTTATATTGCAAGAGCTGGGACTTAAGTAAAGTCTATTGATTGTGTAAAGGTTCGAATCCTTACAATGATGGCCTTAAAGCCATATTTATAGAGAAATCTAAACAAGGCATGTGCATCAATTACTCTGTGCTAGTCAACAAAACCGTTACAAAAGTTATTATGGAAAGTCTTCCATAATAAATGTCAGCTTCCATGTACGGCCTCTGATCGGCACTAATTATGCTGCACATTTGGTGTAATTGCTGTAATTACTCTTGGTGTGTTGACTTTGAGTATGCTCGTGCTCGTCGACATGTACCTTGCTCGTGCTCGTCGACATGTACCTTGCTCGTGCTCGTCTACATGTACCTTGCTCGTGCTCCTCGACATGTACCTTGCTCGTGCTCCTCGACATGTACCTTGCTCGTGCTCGTCGTCTGTGCGCTGGAGAAGAACTCAGTGTTTCGTTCGCAAAAATGGACTAAAGGCATCCAACGTATAATATATATACATGGGGCAGTGATACGCGATTCTGGGCAACAAAATCTTTTCTTATTTTTGGAAAGATTTCTTTCCTATACTGAGAGTTAAGCGATTGCTGGCAAATTGATCAGCAGACGTGTATATATATTCGTGTATATATATAGCTGATATATGAAAAGGACAGCCTGTGCATGTATATATTTGGTAATAGGATTTTTCTTTCCTATTTTCGTCGAGGATCCTCGGGAAAGATTGTTTCCATCACGGGTTAAATCTCACTTCACATTTCATGGGATATATTTCCTACTTGACAGTCAAGTTTTACGCCAAATAAAAAAAAAAAAAAAAAAAAAAAAAAACATGTGAATGGAATTGGAAAGTTGGTTCCTTATTTTAAGGAAATATGGACGTGTGCAATGAGCATCAAATGGTTTGAGTTGGTTTAAGTTTATTACTTATTCCACAGGCACAAGTTTAAGTTGGACCACAGGTTGAATTGGGCCCAATAAATTCCACTACTAAGTTGAGGACATGAGCATCATTTATAATTCCATTAAGTTGGATTTTTTGGATTTTAAATTATCGAAGACGGGTCTGGAAGAGTTATTGGGTATATTAATATTTTGTTTTTTTGAGACAAGATTTCATACGTCCGGCAGCTCCGGCAAAAAGCGAAAGAAATGAGAGCAGCAAGGAGTTCATCCTCTGCTCCTAGGAAAAGTTATAATTTTCGCCAACTCAAGGTGAGAAAAACGGATGAGCAAGAGGGAGAAAGCCATGCGCAAGCAACGGAATCTCGTTCACAATCAGTTTTCAATCGACTGGGTTCTGATCTTTCTAAAAGATCTTCTTCATGGCCTGCCAATCGGGAAATACCAAACGTGTCTTCCCTCCCTGAGTCACTAACGAGATCATCCAACTACACTCCGATGCAAATCTCGTATTCTAGAGGAACAGAGCCTGGTAACTCGGCCCGACAGCAAATGAGCTTTGCACAGAGTGCGTTGCTAAGACGCGATCAACCCCGAATCTCGGTTCATGATCGGCTGGGCCCAGCGGGTTTTCCACACTATGCTATCGGAGAACCTGTCGTTGAAATGGTAAGACCTAAGGCAGTGCAAGATGACCAACAATCCCTCCTCCACGCCTTACAAAAAAGGCTAGCTGAGGTGGAGGGTAAGGTGGAGTCAAGGGGTGAACCCTCAAAACGATTAAGCTCAGACAATGAGCCATTGGCCATCGAGCTGGAAGAAGCCCAAGTTCAATCAAGAATAATTCCTTTTCAAGCTCCCCTCTACGAGGGAAAGACTGATCCAGAGACCCACATTTCCAAATATAGAATTTACATGACAGGCCGAGGTGCAACGGATGCAACAAAGTGCCGCCAATTTCCTCTCACTTTGGGTGAATTGGCCCACAAGTGGTATGTGAATCTTGCTCCTCGTTCTATTCATAGCTTCTCTGAGCTAGGGGAGAAGTTCGTATCATACTTTGCGGCAAAAATTAATAAACCAGAAAGTCGTCATCGTCTGATGAGAGTTAGACAACAGAAGAATGAAGGGGATGAGGAATACATCGATAGAATTGATGAGATCATCCTCGGTGGAGAGCCCGTCAGTGAGGAGTTGGCACTTCATTCACTTCTCGGAGGATTTAGGGGAGATTCCCCCATGTTTCGCAGTCTTACCAAAGACATCCCAACAACATATGCGGAATGTAGAAGACGAGCAGGCGAGCTCATCAATCGCCAAAAACTGTTGGCACAAAGGTTGGGAGAAGTGAAAGAAGAGGAGAAGCAAGTAAAATCTACCTCTTTCAAAAAGAAGAATGGGGGTAAAGCGTCCAAAACTCCGGGAACCTTTAAAAGGTTTGACGCCGGTGAAGAGGTAAGCATAGTGGACAAACTAAATCAAACTCCGGCTTACATCTTCAATGCCATCAAGGATAAGAACATGCTTGAGCATCCTCGCCCACTACGGGATGTGCCACGTCGTCCAAATGATAAACGATTCTGCGCCTATCACGATAGTCCTGGCCATAATACGAGCAAATGTCGTGATCTCCTCAGGCAACTGTGGAAATTGTTTGAGGAAGGGAAATTGAATGAGTTTGTCAAGCGACCAGCGCCGAGGCGAGATGGTGCTGGACAAGGCTTGAAGAGAGATAGAGGAAATCAACCTCCACCCCAGCAAGTTGGGGTGGCAAACCTAGAAGATGAAGATGATGAGTCTTCAGGCGAAGAGCCTCCTATTCGAGCTGGAGGAAATGTGCACATGCTCCAGTCTGGTGGAGCCTTAGGAGGCCTTACTCCGGTGATCAACACTTCAAACAGAAAGAGGAAGGCTGAATTGAGAGCACTTAACGAGGTAAATCTCGTTACACCTCCTGAACCTACCATCTCCAAAAGTTGTGTGATCTCATTTTCCAACGAAGATAGGGAAGGACTGCTATACCCAAAAAATGACGCACTGGTCATTTCAGCAAAAATTCTTGGAATGAATGTTAGCCGCATCCTTGTTGATAATGGATGTTTCTGCAACATCATCTTCAAGTCAGCACTCGATCAAATGGGCAATCTTGCGAGCTACGTCAAGCCGTACAACACCGTACTCAAAGGTTTTGGAGATACTGCAGTCACAGCCTATGGAAGAATCAAGCTCGCAGTTGAGCTTATTTGCTGTAAAAATGACAAAGTAAGGATTACTAGGCCTATAGAGTTTGTAATAGTTGATTTGCCAAATGTCTATAATGGCTTCTTAGGTCGTCCTTTTCTTGAGTCATTCGAGGCCGTAGCGTCCTCCTACTTTTATTGTATTAAGTTTCCCACCATTGAAGGTGTGGTTGGCACCATTAAAGGTGACCAAATAATGGCAAAGAAGTGTGTGAACTACCCCTATGAGTCTTTAGATTACACTTTTTCTTTTGAAGATTTAAGTGTAAGAAATATTGATGAGCATAAACATACTGTAACCGCCGAGATGGACATAGAGTTTGATGAACTTGATAATCAAGTCCCCATGGACATCGATCAAGATTCAATTCAACACATAGTCCACAAAGACTCTTGCTCAAATAAAGATTGCTCAAGTGATGAGTTAGAACCAAGAATTGGGTTTGAGCCAGCAACTCTCGACCTTGATCCCCGGCATGAAATAAAGGATCCAAGGAAGCTGAAAAGAGCAACTCCAGTAGAGGAACTTGAACATATTCCTGTTGATCCAACACGACCGGATCTCGAGGTATTGATTGGATCTCGAATCCCAGTAGATATGAAAGAGGAAGTAATTGAGTTCCTCAAGAGTAATATTGATGTATTTGCATGGTCTCATCAAGATATGGTTGGGATTGATCCCAAACATGCATGTCATCATCTCAAGATTGATCCATCAAGAAAGCCAATCTCGCAAAAGCGTCGAAAGTTTGGCCCCGAGAAATATGCTGCTCTAGCAGAGGAAGTGAAGAAATTGCTCGACAATAAATTAATTGAGCAAGCTAGAGACGAACCTCAATGGGTAGCTAATGCCGTTCTAGTAAAGAAGTCCAATGGGTCGTGGAGATTATGCATTGATTTCACGGATTTAAACGATGCATGTCCAAAGGATCATTTCCCCATGCCCCATATTGACCACCTCGTGGACAATACTGCCGGGCATGAAATGATGTCTTTTATCGACGCCTTTGCAGGCTATCATCAAATCCCAATGGCCGAGGAGGACGTGAAGCATACCTCTTTCCTCACTGAAAAAAATATGTACAGTTGGAAGAGGATGCCTTTTGGCCTTAAGAACGCAGGTGCGACATATCAAAGGTTAGTAAACAAAATGTTTGCTGATCAAATCGGCAAAACCGTCGAAGTTTACATTGATGACATAGTCGTCAAGAGCCAGAAGAGAGAGGATCATCTCCGCGACCTCACCGAAGTATTTTCGATCCTAAGGAGTTATAACATGAAACTCAATCCGAAAAAATGCCATTTTGGGGTCGAGTCAGGAAAGTTCTTAGGACATATTGTCAGCCAAAGAGGAATTGAAGCAAATCCAGAGAAGATAAAAGCCATCCTCGATCTCGGAGAGCCTACCAACATCAAGCAAGTTCAAAAGTTGACGGGGTGCTTGGCTTCCCTTAACAGGTTCATCTCAAGGTTGGGGGATAAGAGCAGACCATTCTTCAACACAATCAGGAAGAACAAATTTTCATGGAACAGAGAGAGTCAGTTGGCGTTCATAAGGTTGAAAGAGTACCTCGCTAACCCGCAAATTCTCTCCAAACCAGTTCCAGGTGAAAATTGTATCTATATCTAGCAGCATCAGAGTCGGCTCTCAGTGCAGTTTTAGTTCGGACTGAGGGACAACAGCACCTGCCCATTTATTTCGTGAGTCAAGTACTTCATGACGCTGAGCTACGTTATACTCCGCTGGAAAAATTGGCTTATTCACTAGTAATGAGTGTGAGGAAATTGAGACCATACTTTTTTGATCATCAAGTAGAAGTTCTCACTACTCTTCCACTCAGACAAGTGCTGCACAGGCCAGATACCAATGGGAGATTGCTTAAATGGTCATTGGAGATAGCCCAATATGGGGTCACATATGCACCACGTACGGCGATCAAGGGTCAAGCCTTAGCGGATTTTGTTGTGGAACTAACATTTCCAATTAGCCCTTCAAAATTGAATCACCCTCCATGGAAGCTATATGTGGATGGCTCTTCCACGAGTACAAGTTCGGGGGCAGGAATTGTGTTAATTGGTCCAGATGGTCAATCCTTTACCAATGCAGTGCTTTTCAATTTTCAGACAACCAATAACGAGGCGGAATACGAAGCATTGGTTGGAGGTCTTGAGCTCGCAATGGCTGTAGGAGTCAGAAGATTACATATTTTTATGGACTCTCTTCTGGTTGTAAACCAGATGAAAGGTGAATACGAAGCCAGAGGTGAGCAAATGGTGAAATATCAAGACTTAGTGATTGAGATGTGCGAGAAGTTCGAGCAAGTCTTTATCGAACAAATACCTCGTGAGCAAAACTCTCAAGCAGATGCTCTCTCTAAGCTTGCAACTTCAGAAGGATCGGCAGACTTCTCAAATATCCAGCTAACAAGGTTAGCAAGTCCGTCAATTAACAGACATATGGTAGCGGCTGTAGAGGAGCTTGAGGATAATTGGATGACATCCATCATCGCTTATCTCCGAACGGGAGCACTTCCAGAAGATCGAACAAAAGCTCGACAACTGGAAATGCGGGCAGCAAGATATGTTCTTTTAGGAGATCAGCTCTACAAGAGAAGTTTTTCTTTGCCACTTCTAAAGTGTATCACACCAGAACATGGGAGGAGAGTTTTAACTGAGATCCACGATGGGGTGTGTGGAAACCATGCAGGAGGGCGATCCCTCATCTACAAAACGATGAGACAAGGATATTTCTGGCCCACTTTGAGGAAAGACGCCATAGCTTATGCGAAGGCTTGCCACCAATGTCAAATTCATGGACCGAATATCAAACTTGCCCCGGAGCAACTTACTTCCATGTACAGTCCATGGCCTTTCGCTCAATGGGGGATAGATATCATCGGTCCATTACCAACTGCTCCTGGTGGCCTAAAGTTTGCTGTTGTTGCCGTTGATTACTTCACTAAGTGGGCAGAAGCGGAACCTTTGAGCAAGATTGATCAAAGTCAAATGATCAAATTTATATGGAAAAATTTAATATGTAGGTTCGGGCTTCCGCAAGCAATAATCTCGGACAATGGTAAGCAATTCGATGGCTCTGAGTTAAGAGATTTTTGTGACAATTGGAAGATCAGAAAGGTTTTCTCAACACCTTATCATCCCCAGACGAATGGTCAAGTGGAGGCAGTTAACAAAATACTGAAGCGAACTTTGAAGGCCAAACTCGAAGAGAGGAAAGGAAAATGGGCAAGTGAGCTTCCAGATGTCTTGTGGGCTTACAGAACAACCACAAGAAATTCGACGGGAGAAACCCCTTTTGCCCTAGCATTTGGTACTGAAGCAGTCATTCCATCCGAAGTAGCAGTGCCGAGTCATAGAACTTCACAAGAGTTTGGGGAAGAGAATGATATAGCAAGGAGAATTGACCTTGATATGATTGAAGAGAGACGACTGACCTCTGCTCATAAAAATGCTACATACAAGCAGCAGTCGGAGAAATTCTTCAATTCAAAAGTAAAGATCAGAAAATTCGGAGTGGGTGATTTAGTCCTCAAGAAAACAAATGATGTAGCCAAGGGTGTATTTGGACCGAACTGGGAGGGCCCGTTTAGAGTGACAAAATGCTTGTCCAACGGAGCATACGAACTCGAGCACCTAGATGGCACTCCGGACCAATACCCTTGGAACGCTGCTCTCCTGAAGAAATATTTCCAGTAGAATAGAAATATCTTGAAGCCCTAGAGGGCATGTATTTTTGTTCAATGTTATTAATGTAAACATATTTACCTTTACAGAATAACTCACAACTTATCTCGCGCAAGCTTTTTACAAGTTAGCGAGCTCCAAGTATCTCGCGCGAACTCTTTTGAGTTAGTGAGGTGCAAGACGTATCACTTTAACTAGTGAAATCTTTAACCAAGGCAAACATGATAATGGTTGAAGCCAAAGTCGCTCGAGCTAAACGAAAGGCGAGCTAATTATCTTGCAAAATCATTTTAGTGTGAGGCGCAGTGGATTCAACTCGACAAAAACGATTGACGAGAATAATCCATCAAAAGAAAAGTCCCTTGACGAGCTAATGATCTCTCAGTACGGGTAAAACAACTCGACAAATACGATTGACAAGAATAATCCATCAAAAGCAAAGTCCCTTGACGAGCTAATGATCTCTCAGTACGGGCAAAATTTCTATTACAGCAAGAAACCAATTTTGCAACAATGTAGTTGTATATAATGATGCAGACATAACACAAGTGCAACCATCAGAAGTGAACGTCAAAATAAATGGAGTTCGAAAATCAAAGCGAAAGTAGATGTTCAAAATACATCAAGAAAACAAAGACTCGAAGTCTAAAGACTAGAAAGCAAAGGAAGTAAAGCAACAAATCAAATCAAAAGATGTCATCTAAGGATCAACATCGATGAACGGATAGTCGTTGTGCAGAGCAGAGATGACTTCAAGATTAGTTTGAGTAGTTCCGCTAGATGGGTCAATGACAGCAGATGCAACAATACCCAGAACAACGTCGAGATCAGAAATATCTTCAGCTTGAGCAGTGGAGTTTTGCTCAACAGTGTCAACTTGATCACCCTCCATCTCTTCCACATCATCATCATCATCTTCATCAACTTCAGGAATGTCTTGTCCCGGAAATAAAAGTTTGTCTTGATCGGGATACCAGCTTAAGTCAATTCCAAGTTCAGTCTGAAGATCAAGAATACGCAGATAAAAACACGAGTGGAGAGGGTATAGAGTAACATAAGCTTTGAAACGATCTGCAAAAGCTTCTGTGGGAAGACCTTCACGAGCTGCAACTCGGATAGCATCTGCAAATGCAAGATAGTACGAACATCGACCAAAGAGCACATGATCCTTAGTGGGATCTTCATCTTTAGTCTCAACCTGATCGTGCAGTTGCTTGAGTTTCTGAGTGGTCTCATCTTGTTCCTTCTGGAGGACATCAAACTTTCTTTGCAGCTCATCTATCTCTTTCGATCTTTCCAGCTTTACCAACTCAACATCTGCTTCGGCTCTTTTCTTTTCTTCAATTGTTATACGTTGAAGATCCTCCATTTCAGCAAGTTGCTTTTTCAAGCGTGCCTCAGTTTCTTTAGCTGAAGATTTCTCAGCCTCAGTTTTATGCACAAAGTCCTTAATAGCGGAAAAAGACTCGGAAAGCTCTTTGTTAGCCGTTTCGATAAGTTCCAAAGACTTCTTTTCGCGTTCTTGCAGCACTTTCAATTCTTCTTTCATGGCTCTGAAATTCTCAAGCTCATCATCCCTTTCAGTTATTGCTTGAGTAGTCAAGATAGCAGCACGAAGAGCGAACATCTGAGCGGTGAGCAGAGTATTATCCCCACAACTCTCTTGGACAACATCTTCAAGTTCATGGGTCCAAGCTCGAGGAATGTCGAAAATAGTCCGACGCAGATGACGTGGTACTTCTCGGCTAGTTGAAGTCCATTTGGAAGTCATGAAATCAAACAGCATCGGAGGACAAGGAGGATCTTTAGCAGAAAGCCTATATGGAAACCATATAGGTCTCAAAGACAATTTTATATAAACATTCAGAACTCGAGATAAATAAAGAGATTTTCCACATTACCTCTGTACTAGATCGGGGTCGGACCCAAGGAAACTCATCTCCAAAGGCTTTGTCCCTAATGAGGAGGGAACAACGGTAGAGATAGGAAGTGCAGGACTCTTTCCCTTATCTAAGTGTGTTGCTCGAAGAGGTGAATCTCCCACATCAATAACCTCCATGGGGTCTGGGGACGATTCACGGTTTCTTTTCTCACCCACTTGAGAGGTTGAATTGGGGCGAGTAGAGACCGAAACTACCAGAGGAAGAGTGGAAGAGTCATCAAGTGGCACGTCTTCAGGTGTCACGGTCCTCGTAACCTTTGACACTATAGCAGGAGCACTATGATCAGGTTTTTTCTTAGGCGGACCCCTGACACTTCTTTTCCCTTTGCTTTTGGGTTTAGCAAAACCCATTTGTGCGCAGAAATCTGGAATGTCTTCCATTAGTTCTTGAGGGCAAGAATCGAAGACGGGAAAATCGCCTATAATGATAGGAACAAAAAAGCGCCAAAGGAAGAAAGTCAATTTTGATTTAGAAGAACCGACTCATCACATAAGTAGTTGTGATGACAAATGTCAAGACACTTACGAGGATCACGTCGGAGGTGATTCGGATAACAGAACAACCTCGAGTCTAGTCGAGCAGAACGGACGTTGAGGTTACTCACAAGTCTCTCTTCTTTAGGGAGCAAGTATATTTTTTCCAATACCACCCTAAAGTCGAAAGAGAGATCGGCCTCACTAGGAGAAGAATAACCTGCAATAAGAAGGAGTAATTAGATCAGTACTCGTTGAAAAAGACTGATAAAAAATACTACCTGATAATTTTAGTTTTGGAACCACAGGGATATCAAGCTCGACTCCGTCAGAAAACTGCACAGTCTTCCAACTCCCAGAAACCCAAAACCACTTTCAACTATCTGGTCTAGGATGGTGAAGCACAGCCTCTATAACTCGCTTTTTATGACGAGGCTTCAAGTAGATATCACCATATCGTCGCCTTTCCGAGGTCAATATATATAGATATGTAAGCTCTCTTGCATTAGGAAGTCGATATAATCGAAGCTTCCCAAATATGATCAAAGTGCTTATGAGGTAATACCAAGACTTGGTCATCAACTGTATGGGGGCAATTTTCCAATATCTTAACAAGTGTGTGATGGCCGGATGAAGAGGAAAGCGAAGGCCCGCCTCCATCATATCAAATGTAACTGCAACCATTCCCGCAGGTGGTTGATCCGCTCTCTCACTCGGGTAAGGATCATGAAAGTGAACGTCACTTGGCATATCCCATCTTTCTCGCCAAGAGTTGAGCTCGTGTGGAGTTACAATGCTTTGAATAGTATTGGAGTGGCAACGAGTCACATTTGGTCTGATGAACAGTTGAGTGCGAGGCATGGATTTGTATGGGTAGTTATCCAGATACTCGAGGAACGAGAAACTCAACGGAGGGCCAGCTATCTCATCAACAAACTGTTTCCACAACAACCAGGCTTGTTCGATGTTGCGGTCGATAGCGGAAGATTTATCTCTAGACGCACTTTCTGTCGAATCAGAATTATAGTCTTCCACAATCTTCATTAAAGTGGATGAGCTAGTTGAAGCATTTCCCGTCGATGTCGGCACTACAGTATCAAACTCATCGTCCATGTCGCGTAGACGACACAGGAGAGAGAGACCCATATTGTGCGAAGGTCCAGCCGCATTATCAACTCGTTTAGAGAATTTCCGAGGCATGATTCTATAATCAAAGACACAAGCCGGTACACATGCTTGGATGTTCACACAATTTCTTACAAAGAACTTATATATTAAAACAAAAAAAATATCATATGTATATATGTACACATATGATCTCCAGTATGATTACAAGTGGAAAGAAATATTTTTACCTGCTAATGTGATGAAGGACGCCGAACAATCGCACACCACTAGTTGTTGAGGGAGAGCGTCACCGTTTCAGTCGTAAGCCCAGGGGGTGTTGGACGGAGATGGCGGAAAGTGGACGATAGCCGTCACAAACAGAGAAACACAAACACGTGGACTACAATTGAGAAGTTGAAAATCTGGACCACCTTCGTTGCATCTTGTGACAAGAATGAGGAAAACTCACTCTTACCGTATTTGTTGGGCGCCGGCGTGGTGATGAGCAAAGTCGATCGGTGGCGCAGGGGTACCGCAGTCCACCTGCAGCCGTGAAGGTCCGACGTCGTTCTCGTCGGTGCGCTGGAGAAGAACTCGTGCTTCTTACACCGAAAATGTGGTACTGAGTGAAGTTGCGATCGGCGGCGCAGGGGTACCACAGTCCACCTGCAGCCGTAAAAGCCCGATGCGTTCGTCCGTCCACTTGCTGAAGAAGAACTTGTGTTTTGAGATACCAAAAAAACATCCACAAGTTCCGAATTATAATATATATATATATATATATATATATATACATACATATATATAGACTAGACTGGGGGCA
This sequence comes from Prunella vulgaris, assembly GCA_026898435.1. Lineage (NCBI taxonomy): Eukaryota > Viridiplantae > Streptophyta > Magnoliopsida > Lamiales > Lamiaceae > Prunella > Prunella vulgaris. The sequence goes on along the minus strand of JAPKLY010000111.1, from coordinate 778,548 downwards.
GAGAGACACGGTTTTGTGGCGGAAATTCTTTTCCATTTTTGAGGATCGTTTCCCGTTTTAAGAAGTCTGGATTTGCGCCTGCAAAGAAAAATCAGAAAAGGAAGAAATTTGAATTTGAATTTGCGAAAAGGAAAGAGAAATCTTCACATGATTGCCTTCACTGACTGCGACGAGGAGGATAAAATTTCGGACTCGACGGCGCGATGTGAACTCGCATAATTAGCGTTTGGAATATACGCGCCTCTGTCTCCTTATTTTAGAAGATTTGATGTGGCACAATTAATTTGGTCGAATATTGTGATTCCCTTTTTAATGGAAGGCTTGCCGCAAAACAAAAAATTATATATATATATATATAGGCAGAGGTGTGCAAGTATATGTTGGGAAAGGAAATAATTCTCTGGTCAACTGTTGTGGGCTAAGATTTGTTAAGGAAAGAATCCTTTTGCAGCCTTTATATAATATATGGGAGAGGAAGATAAAAGGCAGGTCAATTTCATTATTTTGGAGATTTTCCAGACGTGATTCTCCAAATTCTGAGAAAAGGCATACATATATGATATATGTACATATTTAACAAACATTTTTTCTTCTTGTTGGCCAGCGAGAATTATGAAAGGAGGCAGATTGAATTGGTCGACATATCCTGCACATGATATGTAAAAAAAAAAAATCGCAAAAAGGAATGAGCTATATTTTGAATTGGGCCATTTCAATTGTACAATTGGCTTGAGGACTCCGACAGAACATTTAATGCCACCGGCCCGGCCTAAGAGTATAAATTAAAATTCGAGATAATGAAGTTCATCCTCAAGGAGCTGCTAGATTTTTAATTATTTTTTAGACAGGATTTCATAGTCTACGTAGTAGCAGTGAAATCGTCTCTGTCTCAAAAAAAAAATTAAAATTTAATAACTCCGTCAAGACGGTTTGATGGTCAAAGACAAGCGGAGCAATGTCAGCAACTTCAGAATTTTCTCGGGCAAGACTTTATACTCATCCCCGACTATTCAGCTCTCGACTTACTTTTAATGTGCTACACTTTGTAAAGTTAAAGCACATCAAAAGTAGGGGGCAATTGTTGTGGGAGCAATAATTAAATAATAATATGGGCTCAGGCCCATAAATTATTATTTGAGGCCCAAACTCAATATTGCAAAGTTTTGGGCACATGTCGACGAGCACAAGCCAGGTGCATATCGACGTGCACGAGCAAAGCACATGTACGACGAACACAAGCAAGGTACATCTCGACGAGCATGAGCAAGATACATCTCGACGAGCATGAGCAAGATACATGTCAACGAGCATGAGCAAGATACATGTCGACGAGCATGAGCAAGATACATATCGACGAGCACGAGCAAGATACATGTCGACGAGCACGAGCAAGGTACATGTCGACGAGCACGAGCATACTCAAAGTCAACACACCAAGAGTAATTACAGCAATTACGCCAAATGTGCAGCATAATTAGTGCCGATCAGAGGCCATACATGGAAGCTGACATTTATTATGGAAGACTTTCCATAATAACTTTTGTAACGGTTTTGTTGACTAACACATAGTAATTGATGCACGTGCCTTATTTAGAATACTCTATAAATATGGCTTTAAGGCCACCATTGTAAGGATTCGAACCTTTACACAATCAATAGACTTTACTTAAGTCCCAGCTCTTGCAATATAAGACCTGGGCAAATCTCGGTGTTCTTTATATTTATTTCGCACGATTATTCGAGTATTCTTTACTCTTATTGTTATCCTGATCCAAGCCACATACGAAATAATCAGGTAATAACAATTGGCGCTAGAAAGAGGGCCTTCATATCTCCAAATCTTCATCACGTATTTGAAGTTCATCTTCAAATCTTCAAGTTTGAAACTCAGATTTTGAAGTTTATCTTCAAATCTTCAAACGACTTTCAAAGAAAATCATAGCAAGAAGATGACGAAATCGAAGGCTGCTACCACTTCTCGTAAATTTTTGCCCAATGCTTCTGCTGGATGCTCCATGGCACCTCAAGAGGGGAATCCAACCACTGGAAATGCATTCACCCCAAACCATGCCCCAGTGGCTGAGCGTGCTCAGTCCACGCCCGGGCATCGGACAAGGGAATTGATGCCTATTCCGATGCAAAACTTCGAATCCCCTGAACAAGTAGATTCATACGTCCGGCAGCTCCGGCAAAAAGCGAAAGAAATGAGAGCAGCAAGGAGTTCATCCTCTGCTCCTAGGAAAAGTTATAATTTTCGCCAACTCAAGGTGAGAAAAACGGATGAGCAAGAGGGAGAAAGCCATGCGCAAGCAACGGAATCTCGTTCACAATCAGTTTTCAATCGACTGGGTTCTGATCTTTCTAAAAGATCTTCTTCATGGCCTGCCAATCGGGAAATACCAAACGTGTCTTCCCTCCCTGAGTCACTAACGAGATCATCCAACTACACTCCGATGCAAATCTCGTATTCTAGAGGAACAGAGCCTGGTAACTCGGCCCGACAGCAAATGAGCTTTGCACAGAGTGCGTTGCTAAGACGCGATCAACCCCGAATCTCGGTTCATGATCGGCTGGGCCCAGCGGGTTTTCCACACTATGCTATCGGAGAACCTGTCGTTGAAATGGTAAGACCTAAGGCAGTGCAAGATGACCAACAATCCCTCCTCCACGCCTTACAAAAAAGGCTAGCTGAGGTGGAGGGTAAGGTGGAGTCAAGGGGTGAACCCTCAAAACGATTAAGCTCAGACAATGAGCCATTGGCCATCGAGCTGGAAGAAGCCCAAGTTCAATCAAGAATAATTCCTTTTCAAGCTCCCCTCTACGAGGGAAAGACTGATCCAGAGACCCACATTTCCAAATATAGAATTTACATGACAGGCCGAGGTGCAACGGATGCAACAAAGTGCCGCCAATTTCCTCTCACTTTGGGTGAATTGGCCCACAAGTGGTATGTGAATCTTGCTCCTCGTTCTATTCATAGCTTCTCTGAGCTAGGGGAGAAGTTCGTATCATACTTTGCGGCAAAAATTAATAAACCAGAAAGTCGTCATCGTCTGATGAGAGTTAGACAACAGAAGAATGAAGGGGATGAGGAATACATCGATAGAATTGATGAGATCATCCTCGGTGGAGAGCCCGTCAGTGAGGAGTTGGCACTTCATTCACTTCTCGGAGGATTTAGGGGAGATTCCCCCATGTTTCGCAGTCTTACCAAAGACATCCCAACAACATATGCGGAATGTAGAAGACGAGCAGGCGAGCTCATCAATCGCCAAAAACTGTTGGCACAAAGGTTGGGAGAAGTGAAAGAAGAGGAGAAGCAAGTAAAATCTACCTCTTTCAAAAAGAAGAATGGGGGTAAAGCGTCCAAAACTCCGGGAACCTTTAAAAGGTTTGACGCCGGTGAAGAGGTAAGCATAGTGGACAAACTAAATCAAACTCCGGCTTACATCTTCAATGCCATCAAGGATAAGAACATGCTTGAGCATCCTCGCCCACTACGGGATGTGCCACGTCGTCCAAATGATAAACGATTCTGCGCCTATCACGATAGTCCTGGCCATAATACGAGCAAATGTCGTGATCTCCTCAGGCAACTGTGGAAATTGTTTGAGGAAGGGAAATTGAATGAGTTTGTCAAGCGACCAGCGCCGAGGCGAGATGGTGCTGGACAAGGCTTGAAGAGAGATAGAGGAAATCAACCTCCACCCCAGCAAGTTGGGGTGGCAAACCTAGAAGATGAAGATGATGAGTCTTCAGGCGAAGAGCCTCCTATTCGAGCTGGAGGAAATGTGCACATGCTCCAGTCTGGTGGAGCCTTAGGAGGCCTTACTCCGGTGATCAACACTTCAAACAGAAAGAGGAAGGCTGAATTGAGAGCACTTAACGAGGTAAATCTCGTTACACCTCCTGAACCTACCATCTCCAAAAGTTGTGTGATCTCATTTTCCAACGAAGATAGGGAAGGACTGCTATACCCAAAAAATGACGCACTGGTCATTTCAGCAAAAATTCTTGGAATGAATGTTAGCCGCATCCTTGTTGATAATGGATGTTTCTGCAACATCATCTTCAAGTCAGCACTCGATCAAATGGGCAATCTTGCGAGCTACGTCAAGCCGTACAACACCGTACTCAAAGGTTTTGGAGATACTGCAGTCACAGCCTATGGAAGAATCAAGCTCGCAGTTGAGCTTATTTGCTGTAAAAATGACAAAGTAAGGATTACTAGGCCTATAGAGTTTGTAATAGTTGATTTGCCAAATGTCTATAATGGCTTCTTAGGTCGTCCTTTTCTTGAGTCATTCGAGGCCGTAGCGTCCTCCTACTTTTATTGTATTAAGTTTCCCACCATTGAAGGTGTGGTTGGCACCATTAAAGGTGACCAAATAATGGCAAAGAAGTGTGTGAACTACCCCTATGAGTCTTTAGATTACACTTTTTCTTTTGAAGATTTAAGTGTAAGAAATATTGATGAGCATAAACATACTGTAACCGCCGAGATGGACATAGAGTTTGATGAACTTGATAATCAAGTCCCCATGGACATCGATCAAGATTCAATTCAACACATAGTCCACAAAGACTCTTGCTCAAATAAAGATTGCTCAAGTGATGAGTTAGAACCAAGAATTGGGTTTGAGCCAGCAACTCTCGACCTTGATCCCCGGCATGAAATAAAGGATCCAAGGAAGCTGAAAAGAGCAACTCCAGTAGAGGAACTTGAACATATTCCTGTTGATCCAACACGACCGGATCTCGAGGTATTGATTGGATCTCGAATCCCAGTAGATATGAAAGAGGAAGTAATTGAGTTCCTCAAGAGTAATATTGATGTATTTGCATGGTCTCATCAAGATATGGTTGGGATTGATCCCAAACATGCATGTCATCATCTCAAGATTGATCCATCAAGAAAGCCAATCTCGCAAAAGCGTCGAAAGTTTGGCCCCGAGAAATATGCTGCTCTAGCAGAGGAAGTGAAGAAATTGCTCGACAATAAATTAATTGAGCAAGCTAGAGACGAACCTCAATGGGTAGCTAATGCCGTTCTAGTAAAGAAGTCCAATGGGTCGTGGAGATTATGCATTGATTTCACGGATTTAAACGATGCATGTCCAAAGGATCATTTCCCCATGCCCCATATTGACCACCTCGTGGACAATACTGCCGGGCATGAAATGATGTCTTTTATGGACGCCTTTGCAGGCTATCATCAAATCCCAATGGCCGAGGAGGACGTGAAGCATACCTCTTTCCTCACTGAAAAAAATATGTACAGTTGGAAGAGGATGCCTTTTGGCCTTAAGAACGCAGGTGCGACATATCAAAGGTTAGTAAACAAAATGTTTGCTGATCAAATCGGCAAAACCGTCGAAGTTTACATTGATGACATAGTCGTCAAGAGCCAGAAGAGAGAGGATCATCTCCGCGACCTCACCGAAGTATTTTCGATCCTAAGGAGTTATAACATGAAACTCAATCCGAAAAAATGCCATTTTGGGGTCGAGTCAGGAAAGTTCTTAGGACATATTGTCAGCCAAAGAGGAATTGAAGCAAATCCAGAGAAGATAAAAGCCATCCTCGATCTCGGAGAGCCTACCAACATCAAGCAAGTTCAAAAGTTGACGGGGTGCTTGGCTTCCCTTAACAGGTTCATCTCAAGGTTGGGGGATAAGAGCAGACCATTCTTCAACACAATCAGGAAGAACAAATTTTCATGGAACAGAGAGAGTCAGTTGGCGTTCATAAGGTTGAAAGAGTACCTCGCTAACCCGCAAATTCTCTCCAAACCAGTTCCAGGTGAAAAATTGTATCTATATCTAGCAGCATCAGAGTCGGCTCTCAGTGCAGTTTTAGTTCGGACTGAGGGACAACAGCACCTGCCCATTTATTTCGTGAGTCAAGTACTTCATGACGCTGAGCTACGTTATACTCCGCTGGAAAAATTGGCTTATTCACTAGTAATGAGTGTGAGGAAATTGAGACCATACTTTTTTGATCATCAAGTAGAAGTTCTCACTACTCTTCCACTCAGACAAGTGCTGCACAGGCCAGATACCAATGGGAGATTGCTTAAATGGTCATTGGAGATAGCCCAATATGGGGTCACATATGCACCACGTACGGCGATCAAGGGTCAAGCCTTAGCGGATTTTGTTGTGGAACTAACATTTCCAATTAGCCCTTCAAAATTGAATCACCCTCCATGGAAGCTATATGTGGATGGCTCTTCCACGAGTACAAGTTCGGGGGCAGGAATTGTGTTAATTGGTCCAGATGGTCAATCCTTTACCAATGCAGTGCTTTTCAATTTTCAGACAACCAATAACGAGGCGGAATACGAAGCATTGGTTGGAGGTCTTGAGCTCGCAATGGCTGTAGGAGTCAGAAGATTACATATTTTTATGGACTCTCTTCTGGTTGTAAACCAGATGAAAGGTGAATACGAAGCCAGAGGTGAGCAAATGGTGAAATATCAAGACTTAGTGATTGAGATGTGCGAGAAGTTCGAGCAAGTCTTTATCGAACAAATACCTCGTGAGCAAAACTCTCAAGCAGATGCTCTCTCTAAGCTTGCAACTTCAGAAGGATCGGCAGACTTCTCAAATATCCAGCTAACAAGGTTAGCAAGTCCGTCAATTAACAGACATATGGTAGCGGCTGTAGAGGAGCTTGAGGATAATTGGATGACATCCATCATCGCTTATCTCCGAACGGGAGCACTTCCAGAAGATCGAACAAAAGCTCGACAACTGGAAATGCGGGCAGCAAGATATGTTCTTTTAGGAGATCAGCTCTACAAGAGAAGTTTTTCTTTGCCACTTCTAAAGTGTATCACACCAGAACATGGGAGGAGAGTTTTAACTGAGATCCACGATGGGGTGTGTGGAAACCATGCATGAGGGCGATCCCTCATCTACAAAACGATGAGACAAGGATATTTCTGGCCCACTTTGAGGAAAGACGCCATAGCTTATGCGAAGGCTTGCCACCAATGTCAAATTCATGGACCGAATATCAAACTTGCCCCGGAGCAACTTACTTCCATTTATAGTCCATGGCCTTTCGCTCAATGGGGGATAGATATCATCGGTCCATTACCAACTGCTCCTGGTGGCCTAAAGTTTGCTGTTGTTGCCGTTGATTACTTCACTAAGTGGGCAGAAGCGGAACCTTTGAGCAAGATTGATCAAAGTCAAATGATCAAATTTATATGGAAAAATTTAATATGTAGGTTCGGGCTTCCGCAAGCAATAATCTCGGACAATGGTAAGCAATTCGATGGCTCTGAGTTAAGAGATTTTTGTGACAATTGGAAGATCAGAAAGGTTTTCTCAACACCTTATCATCCCCAGACGAATGGTCAAGTGGAGGCAGTTAACAAAATACTGAAGCGAACTTTGAAGGCCAAACTCGAAGAGAGGAAAGGAAAATGGGCAAGTGAGCTTCCAGATGTCTTGTGGGCTTACAGAACAACCACAAGAAATTCGACGGGAGAAACCCCTTTTGCCCTAGCATTTGGTACTGAAGCAGTCATTCCATCCGAAGTAGCAGTGCCGAGTCATAGAACTTCACAAGAGTTTGGGGAAGAGAATGATATAGCAAGGAGAATTGACCTTGATATGATTGAAGAGAGACGACTGACCTCTGCTCATAAAAATGCTACATACAAGCAGCAGTCGGAGAAATTCTTCAATTCAAAAGTAAAGATCAGAAAATTCGGAGTGGGTGATTTAGTCCTCAAGAAAACAAATGATGTAGCCAAGGGTGTATTTGGACCGAACTGGGAGGGCCCGTTTAGAGTGACGAAATGCTTGTCCAACGGAGCATACGAACTCGAGCACCTAGATGGCACTCCGGACCAATACCCTTGGAACGCTGCTCTCCTGAAGAAATATTTTCAGTAGAATAGAAATATCTTGAAGCCCTAGAGGGCATGTATTTTTGTTCAATGTTATTAATGTAAACATATTTACCTTTACAGAATAACTCACAACTTATCTCGCGCAAGCTTTTTACAAGTTAGCGAGCTCCAAGTATATCGCGCGAACTCTTTTGAGTTAGTGAGGTGCAAGACGTATCACTTTAACTAGTGAAATCTTTAACCAAGGCAAACATGATAATGGTTGAAGCCAAAGTCGCTCGAGCTAAACGAAAGGCGAGCTAATTATCTTGCAAAATCGTTTTAGTGTGAGGCACAGCGGATTCAACTCGACAAAAACGATTGACGAGAATAATCCATCAAAAGAAAAGTCCCTTGACGAGCTAATGATCTCTCAGTACGGGCAAAATAACTCGACAAATACGATTGACGAGAATAATCCATCAAAAGCAAAGTCCCTTGATGAGCTAATGATCTCTCAGTATGGGCAAAATTTCTATTACAGCAAGAAACCAATTTTGCAACAATGTAGTGATATATAATGATGCAGACATAACACAAGTGCAACCATCAGAAGTGAACGTCAAAATAAATGGAGTTCGAAAATCAAAGCGAAAGTAGATGTTCAAAATACATCAAGAAAACAAAGACTCGAAGTCTAAAGACTAGAAAGCAAAGGAAGTAAAGCAACAAATCAAATCAAAAGATGTCATCTAAGGATCAACATCGATGAACGGATAGTCGTTGTGCAGAGCAGAGATGACTTCAAGATTAGTTTGAGTAGTTCCGCTAGATGGGTCAATGACAGCAGGTGCAACAATACCCGGAACAACGTCGAGATCAGAAATATCTTCAGCTTGAGCAGTGGAGTTTTGCTCAACATTGTCAACTTGATCACCTTCCATCTCTTCCACATCGTCATCATCTTCTTCATCAACTTCAGGAATGTCTTGTCCAGGAAACAGAAGTTTGTCTTGATCGGGATACCAGCTTAAGTCAATTCCAAGTTCAGTCTGAAGATCAAGAATGCGCAGATAAAAACACGAGTGGAGAGGGTATAGAGTAGCATAAGCTTTGAAACGATCTGCAAAAGCTTCTGTGGGAAGACCTTCACGAGCTGCAACTCGGATAGCATCTGCAAATGCAAGATAGTACGAACATCGACCAAAGAGCACAGGATCCTTAGTGGGATCTTCATCTTTAGTCTCAACCTGATCGTGCAGTTGCTTGAGTTTCTGAATGGTCTCGTCTTGTTCCTTCTGGAGGACATCAAACTTTCTTTGCAGCTCATTTATTTCTTTCGATCTTTCCAGCTTTACCAACTCAACATCTGCTTTGGCTCTCTTCTTTTCTTCAATTGCGATACGTTGAAGGTCCTCCATTTCAACAAGTTGCTTTTTCAAGCGTGCCTCAGTTTCTTTAGCTGAAGATTTCTCAGCCTCAGTTTTATGCACAAAGTCTTTCATAGCAGAAAAAGACTCGGAAAGCTCTTTGTTAGCCGTTTCGATAAGTTCCAAAGACTTCTTTTCGCGTTCTTGCAGCACTTTCATTTCTTCTTTCATGGCTCTGAAATTCTCAAGCTCATCATCCCTTTCAGTTATTGCTTGAGTAGTCAAGACAGCAGCACGAAGAGCGAACATCTGAGCGGTGAGCAGAGTATTATCCCCACAACTCTCTTGGACAACATCTTCAAGTTCATGGGTCCAAGCTCGAGGAATGTCGAAAATAGTCCGACGCAGATGACGTGGTACTTCTCGGCTAGTTGAAGTCCATTTGGAAGTCATGAAATCAAACAGCATCGGAGGACAAGGAGGATCTTTAGCAGAAAGCCTATATGGAAACCATATAGGTCTCAAAGACGATTTTATATAAACATTCAGAACTCGAGATAAATAAAGAGATTTTCCACATTACCTCTGCACTAGATCGGGGTCGGACCCAAGGAAACTCATCTCCAAAGGCTTTGTCCCTAATGAGGAGGGAGCAGCGGTAGAGATAGGAATTGCAGGACTCTTTCCCTTATCTAAGTGTGTTGCTCGAAGAGGTGAATCTCCCACATCAATAACCTCCATGGGGTCTGGGGACGATTCACGGTTTCTTTTCTCACCCACTTGAGAGGTTGAATTGGGGCGAGTAGAGACCGAAACTACCAGAGGATGAGTGGAAGAGTCATCAAGTGGCACGTCTTCAGGTGTCACGGTCCTCGTAACCTTTGACACTATAGCAGGAGCACTGTGATCAGGTTTCTTCTTAGGCGGACCCCTGACACTTCTTTTCCCTTTGCTTTTGGGTTTAGCAAAACCCATTTGTGCGCAGAAATCTGGAATGTCTTCCATTAGTTCTTGAGGGCAAGAGTCGAAGACGGGAAAATCGCCTATAATGATAGGAACAAAAAGCCCCAAAGGAAGAAAGTCAATTTTGATTTAGAAGAACCGACTCATCACATAAGTAGTTGTGATGACAAATGTCAAGACACTTACAAGGATCACGTCGGAGGTGATTCGGATAACAGAACAACCTCGAGTCTAGTCGAGCAGAACGGACGTTGAGGTTACTCACAAGTCTCTCTTCTTTAGGAAGCAAGTATATTTTTTCCAATACCACCCTAAAGTCGAAAGAGAGATCGGCCTCACTAGGAGAAGAATAACCTGCAATAAGAAGGAGTAATTAGATCAGTACTCGTTGAAAAAGACTAATAAAAAATACTACCTGATAATTTTAGTTTTGGAACCACAGGGATATCAAGCTCGACTCCGTCAGAAAACTGCACAGTCTTCCAACTCCCAGAAACCCAAAACCACTTTCGGCTATCTGGTCTAGGATGGTGAAGCACAGCCTCTATAACTCGCTTTTTATGACGAGGCTTCAAGTAGATGTCACCATATCGTCGCCTTTCCGAGGTCAATATATATAGATATGTAAGCTCTCTTGCATTAGGAAGTCGATATAATCGAAGCTTCCCAAAGAGGATCAAAGTGCTTATGAGGTAATACCAAGACTTGGTCATCAACTGTATGGGGGCAATTTTCCAATATCTTAACAAGTGTGTGATGGCCGGATGAAGAGGAAAGCGAAGGCCCGCCTCCATCATATCAAATGTAACTGCAACCATTCCCGCAGGTGGTTGATCCGCTCTCTCACTCGGGTAAGGGTCATGAAAGTGAACGTCACTTGGCATATCCCATCTTTCTCGCCAAGAGTTGAGCTCGTGTGGAGTTACAATGCTTTGAATAGTATTGGAGTGCCAACGAGTCACATTTGGTCTGATGAACAGTTGAGTGCGAGGCATGGATTTGTATGGGTAGTTATCCAGATACTCGAGGAACGAGAAACTCAACGGAGGGCCAGCTATCTCATCAACAAACTGTTTCCACAACAACCAGGCTTGTTCGGTGTTGCGGTCGATAGCGGAAGATTTATCTCTAGACGCATTTTCTGTCGAATCAGAATTATAGTCTTCCACGATCTTCATTAAGGTGGATGAGCTAGTCGAAGCATTTCCCGTCGATGTCGGCACTACAGTATCAAACTCATCGTCCATGTCGCGTAGACGACTCAGGAGAGAGAGACCCATATTGTGTGAAGGTCCAGCCGCGTTATCAACTCGTTTAGAGAATTTCCGAGGCATGATTCTATAATCAAAGACACAAGCCGGTACACATGCTTGGATGTTCACACAATTTCTTACAAAGAACTTATATATTGAAAAAAATTATTTTGTATCATATGTATATATGTACACATATGATTTCCAGTATGATTACAAGTGGAAAGAAATATTTTTACCTGCTAATGTGATGAAGGACGCCGAACAATCGCACACCACTAGTTGTTGAGGGAGAGCGTCACCGTTTCCGTCGTAAGCCCAGGGGGTGTTGGACGGAGACGGCGGAAAGTGGATGATTCGCGCTAAACAACCGTTTATACCGGAGATGAAGTTCGTCGATAATAGCCGTCACGTATAGAAAAACACAAACACGTGGACTACGATTGAGAAGTTGAAAATCTGGACCACCTTCGTTTAATCTTGTGACAAGAATGAGGAAAACTCACTCTTACCGTATTTGTTGGGCGCCGGCGTGGTGATGAGCAAAGTCGATCGACGGCGCAGGGGTACCGCAGTCCACCTGCAGCTGTGAAGGTCCGACGTCGTTCTCGTCGGTGCGCTGGAGAAGAACTCGTGCTTCTTACACCGAAAACGTGGTACTGAGTGAAGTTGCGATCGGCGGCGCAGGGGTACCGCAGTCCACCTGCAGCCGTAAAAGACCGATGCGTTCGTCGTCTGTGCGCTGGAGAAGAACTCAGTGTTTCGTTCGCAAAAATGGACTAAAGGCATCCAACGTATAATATATATACATGGGGCAGTGATACGCGATTCTGGGCAACAAAATCTTTTCTTATTTTTGGAAAGATTTCTTTCCTATACTGAGAGTTAAGCGATTGCTGGCAATGAAATAATTATTGAAAAAAATATATGTTTTAATATTTGAAAAAAATAAAGTACATAAGTATTTATAGATAAAATCTCGTATCCTAACTGACTAACAAACTTCCTAATTCTTTGTGTGATTTGAAATATTCAGAGAAAATTTCATGTATATAATCTAACAATAATTTCATTAAAATTTATCTATTTTAAAATAATTTTTTTCAAGATTGGGCCCTGTGACATGTCACTGAATGTACATGTTAAAGGACGGCCCTGCTTGATAGTGTATTTCCAAAAAAGATAGTGCTAATAACCTTGGCCAAGAAGAAATTGGAATAGAAGTGCTCATATTTGGCAGCCCATTTACCATATAATTGAAATTAGGCCCTAGGTTATATGCACCCACTCTTGTTTGTAATACACACAATAAATAATTATTTATTTTAAAATATATATGAAATGACATTAGATATCCTTTTAACTATTTCTCTTTGACACTTATGTACCCAACTCTTTTATTTACCAATAACATGATATCATTGCTGCGAAATTACTTCCTATAGTTTAAAAAAAAAGTACTTTTTTCAAAAAAAACCAGTAGCAAAAAATTTCTTTTTTTATAATTTTTTTTTCAAAAGTACGTAAATTTTTTGGTTTTTTACTTTCAAAAAACTAATAAAAGATTTACTAAAAATATTTAAACAATAATTTTGACAAATATTGTTGAAAATAATTTTGACAAATATTGTTGAAGTGGGATCAAATAAAAAAATAATAATAAAATTACACAAAACTAAATCTAAGAAAGAAAACTAAATGTAATCATTGATTCGTAAAAAATGGTGCTTGATTATTTGAAAATTTGGCTAATGACTATTTTAGTTTGAGGAAAAATTGAGGAGGTGCGGGGGAGAGTGATTATAGTGAACCGCACAATTTGTGTTTTTTCTTTTTTGTTGGTTTGTACGGTAGTATATAAAACCCAGGACATGATATCTATGAATATAAGAGAACACTGGAAAACAATGGACAGAACAA
>JAPKLY010000111.1:688265-765186 GCA_026898435.1 Prunella vulgaris | reverse complement strand
GGTCCAATTAGAGCATTACAACTCAATTTTCAAAACCAATTACAACATTTTTTGGGTGGGAGGAGGGGGGGGGGGGGTTTGGGGCGGTATGGTGAGCGGATAGGAAATGGGGAAAATAAGATAGGGAGAGAGATATTGATTCTCTGTTGCGCAATGAAACCAACAAATAGTGCTAGATAGCATATATATGTTTTTTTAACTTATTAACACGGTATAAAAAAATTATGACTTGGTCTTGCTAAAAAGGGGAAATAAAAAAAGAGATATACGATATCGTTTCAGTACCCAACACCATTTGCTGGTTTCATTGTCGAGAGAAGTGGGTTGCTGGTGGAAAAAATATAGAACAGAAAGAAAAATTAGGGTTTAAAAAAAAAGGATAAAAATAATATTTAAGTTGGTGGTGTACTTTTTTTTTAATTAGCTCATCTTGTGTGTATTTCTAAAGGATGTGGATGCGTATAATCTGGGTCTTGAAATTAGGGGCAGCAGCCCATTGGAAGTTAAAAAAGAAAAGGCACATCAGCCCATTTAGATTAAATTGAAGGTGGACCATTCAGCAAATTAGGGGAGCAACACACACATTTCAGCGAGTTAAGAGAGAAAAAGGCAACAGCAGCTTCGTTACACAAAACACATTTAGCTGAAGGAAGAAAAAAAAAGCAGCAGTGGGCGATTTTTTTTATAACATTTTAGAGAGAAAAGTGTAGGGTTCTGAGAGTCCAAAAATATTAACTGCACTCACTAGGTGGGGTGTCACGGGGGGAGTGTTTTTTGGGCTTCAAGATTAAATGATTGTCTTCTAGGTTTTATTTTAATTTTAAATTATTGTATTTCAATTAATAGTGTATGAGTTTATTTCCCTTTACTTTGAAAGATTTAGGGTTGTAAATTGCTGGGCTAGTCCCCTTAATTTTTTTTTTAGGAGAGTATTCTTAGTATTTCTAGATGTTGAAATTATTAAGAACTTTGAACTTATGCTTTGATATAATTATTTCTAGTGTAATTTCTTGATTGTTGTTGATTCTATTGATGAGTTTTATTGTGCTTTGATTAATTACTATTACGTAAATGCATGTAATTATACTTGCTACATTACAAGAGTTGTGTGAGTACAACTAAGGGCCCGCTTGGTTGGGGGTAATGAGGGTGGAGAATGGGAATAAATGGAGATTAATGAGGATTCATTCCCATTATGAGTGTTTAGTATTTTTTGTTATAAATGAATGAGATCATAAAAACAAGTTAAAAATGGGTAATCACTAACTCCATAGTGATTGCCCCCTTAATGATACTCATTACAATTGTCATCTTAAATTTATATCAAGCGCCCTCTAAGTGTATTAGTGAAGGTCATAATTAATTAAATACGTAAAGTATGCTTCTAAATAATTTGAGAGATGATAGATTGCATTAGAGCCCACATCATTAGACACTTTAGTTTGAATTTAGAGAGCGGAAAGTAAAGAATTAGAAGAGTACTTTAATACCGGGTTTGGGAACACCTCAGTGCGAGACTATATTACCCGAAGGAATGATTGTCTTTCATAGTTTTTTACTCTATTGTACTTATTATTAGCCTTGATTAATTAGTTATTTCACATAATTAAGAAATTAACTAGAGTAATTTAATTAATTCATTTGTTTGACTTTCGTAATTTGGTCATCACCTAGAGTTATGTTCTTCTCTACTTAACCATAGTTAGTAAGGTGCACCCTTTATTTTTTTATTGAGTTTAATTGGATTAATCCTTGTTCCCCTTGTTTTAATTATTGTTTTCCGGTATTCATATATAAATCAATAGAAGTTAACACATTAATTGTGAAGCCATATCTTCTTGTATTCAAAAGGATGGAATCAACAGTTGCCACGATAGTATCATAATTTTTTCTGCTTTAGTTGGTATCAGGAGTCATTACGACCCAGTGGAGAATTAATCATTGTAAAGGTAGTTGATATTATTATTAAATTGAATTGGATTAATCCCTGTTTCCTGGGTTTAATTGTTATTATTCCAATATTTATATATGAATCAACAAAATTAACACATTAATTGTGATGTTGTACCGTCAGATATTCATAAAACTGAATGAACGGTTGATATGATATTAGAAGTCCGAATTTTGGCGGAATGCAAGACCATCATTGCAGAAGAAAATTAGACACTTATTCAAATATTTTAAGTATTTGTTCAATTGTTAAAGTATTTAGTGCAAATAACCTGGTCAAATTTTAATCATCATCCTCTAGATCCATTCGAGCCCAAAGTATGAATTCCTTTTCCTCTGGCCTATTCGGGCTCAAAGTATTTGATCCAGATTTTATTCTCCTCATGCTTCTTCTGGCCCATTTGGGGCCTATGTACACAAGTTGTGGGAGGTGCAATTGTATACTACTATTAAATTTTTTAGTAAAAATATTTAATACAAATAAATTAATGTAAACAACTAATAATACTCAAAAACAATTTTGAATCACATGGTGCATCAAAATATAATTTTTTTATATTTCATTATTTTACTGTAATTTATCATTTATCTTTTTTAAAAGTTTACAATTGTAATTTTTTCTCATCTTCATTTGTATTTTAAACTTTAATTTGTTGCATGTACTTTTGATTTGTACAATAATACATACCGAATTAGACAATTTATTATTGACTTCGAGGGTACAAGACAAAGAAAGAAAATGAAAGTTCATGGAAAAAAATGTAGAAGAAAACAAAAGGAATAAAAGTACAAGGAACAAGCTGAAAGGAGCTATATATATATTTCAATATAAATGTATGCCTAAGATTAATTCAAGTCGGCACTTTGTAGATATATGTGCACTTTTAATGATTTTGTGGGTAGGTATTCTATAAAATTTATTCATAGTATAAATTTTATATACATCTACTGATATTATTAAATGTAATAATTGATATTATATCATTTTACACTGTAATTTTAGTTAATTTATAAGTTTAATTGTATCAAAGATACATATAATGGTACATTGAGTACATTTAGTGATATTAATTTTATATTATAAAATTTGTTAGTAGGATACAAACCCAAGTAATAATTGAATAAATCATGCTATAAGCTGCAGTTATTTATATTTTCTTTTTGTAAAAGGAAAATGTAATATGAAGAATGTGGTTGACTCCAAAATTGTTCCTCTTTACATGAATTGTACATAAAAATGTATTACGAAATTTTATGTTACTTATTTTTTTATTAATTATGTTTATAGTGAACTATATAAAATACAAATCACAATATAATGACTGAGATGATGTTTGGTTTGATATGAAAATTCTTCAATGGTAATGAGAGTGAGGATACATAAGTGTAATTATAGTAGGTAATGAGAACAAATGAGGTACACAATATTGATTTTCCTCCTAAATAAAGTAATCATTACTCTCATTTGATTATTCTCAAATCGTCCTCCTCAATCAATTCCTCACACCACAATGAACAATTTTTTTTTATCAATTTATTCTAAAATTAAAGCACAACATTAATCATGTAATCACCATAAATAAAATTTAAATTTCGTATTATTATCACATGCACAATCCACATGTATATTGTAACAGAAGGTAACATGCATTGGGTTTAGGCCGTGTTTGGGGGATTGCA
The DNA here is from genome assembly GCA_026898435.1 of Prunella vulgaris. Classification (NCBI taxonomy): domain Eukaryota; kingdom Viridiplantae; phylum Streptophyta; class Magnoliopsida; order Lamiales; family Lamiaceae; genus Prunella; species Prunella vulgaris. The sequence continues at coordinate 761,556 of JAPKLY010000111.1, read as the reverse complement.
TGCAAAACGGACAAATCCTGAGTCAATTTTGTTAAAATATGATTCGGTTCCAAAACACTACCAAACAAAACCTTCTGAGGCACCAATCGCTCCACCTTTTCAACCTTGCTCATACGTGGCCTCCTCCGATCTCGGTTTCCATCTTACCTTTTTAAGTCCTCTCTTGTTTTATTTCTTAATTTCAGTGCCAAAATCAAAATTTATCTGTAGTATTAACTTATGGTGATAAAATATGGACTATAATTTTTTATTTGATAAATTAAAATATAAATTTTAAAAATAGTGAATTGAGGTAAAATAAGACTTAAAAAAAAAAAAGACTAAATCAATCTAAAATGGATCACTCGATCCGATTTGAGCATTTTTTGGGTTGAATTTCGAACCGAATCCAAATGAATTGATTTGACTTCAATTTAAAGCTACAACTTTTAAAAAGTTACTGCCCTCATCTTACAATCGTGAGCTTTTATTTTGTCAGTTTAAAAAATTACTGTATCGTCCCATAAATTATGACGCTTAAAAATTACCCTTTATCTAACTATCTATGATTTTTTAATTTGTTAATTTTTTTAAAAAAAATTAATATAAACATAATTCTTTTGTTATGTTGAACTTTAATTAATTCATAGAATGACTGCAAAACCAAGTCTTAGTTCTATGAAGAGAATATGTAATTACTCCCTCCGTTCCACTATAAGTTGCTCATGTTGTCATTTTCGTCTGTTCCACTATATGTTGCTCATTGCTTTTTTATTTTTTTTGGAAACTATTATTCACTTATTTATTATTATTTTCACTATTTTTTACACAATTTTCATTACTTTTTCACTTTTCTCCATCACATCACTTATATTTTTTCACTTTTTCTATCACAACACTTATACTTTTTCACTTTTTCTATCACTATCACTTATACTTTTTCACTTTTACTTTAATTCGTTTGCCGAAAAGCAACGAGCAACTTATAGTTGGACGAAGGAAGTATATATGAAGGTGAGATTGATTTACAATTTTACAGTATACTTTATCTTTCATTTTGTAATGTTATGTATAGAAAAAAAAATGTTTAATATACACTGATAAAATAATTGCAAGTTCAAATTACCCTAAAAATATACTAAAAACCAAACCCGCAGAGTGTAGCACTGCTGTTTGACACCCAAATCCGAATAATTCTTATATAAAAAATATACTTGTATATATGGTGTTTTAGAGATGATCAATTGCACGTCAATTGATATAAATTTATATATTCATTACGAATATGGTAATAATTCATAAATAAATTTATTATTACTTTAATTGATTGTGTATCATTATTACATTTATGGTAAATATATAAATTGTTGTCCAATAATCATTAGATGAATTTCAATATAGTATGTAATGTAGTAGTGTGCCCTGAATTTGTCCAACTTAAAGCACATCTTTGTTCTCATTGATACAATGCATAATATTTATTTACTATGTATAGTATAAAATTTATTTATTATAAAACGAGTTCACAATTAATATTCTTTAATAAAATAAATTAATATCTTTTGTTTCAAATTTTTTATACTCTTCAATAAAAAAATTAATTAATGATCAAAATAATAAAATTTACCACTCTTAAAAAACGTATTTCATGATAAAATTATTTACTTTTCTTTTAAAATAATTTGTTCAGATTTCTCAATTTATTTATTTATTATATTCAGAAGAGGATTTCCTACAACTGAAGATGAATGTCAACACTCAACATAACAATTCTGTACAATTTTCTATTTAATAATGATATTTAATTAATTTCGAAATCAAAATATTTTTAATAGTACCGTTTTGGACATGTTCGTGTAATCGTGTTCACTGGTGAATTTCTTTATCCTCTGTAATTTTCTATCTAATAATAATATTTTATTAATTTCGAAATCAAAATATTTTTTAATACCGTTTCGGACCTATTCGTGTAATCGTGTTCACTGGTGTCGGAAAGTTAACAGTATAATTAAAAATCAATTATATGCCCATAATGCCCCTCTCAGGATATAATTTGCCCTCATTTACTACTTTCATAATTACTTACATACTTATTTTATTAAAATATTCTAATAATATTAGGATATTCTAAAAAAAAATAGAATATTAGGATATTTTATTAAATATATTTATAAATCTCACACATTTTTTACAAAATATATATATATATATATATATATATATATATCTCCTCTGTACCCAATTAAAATCGATGCATGATGCAAAGGTAAACAACATAATATTAATTGATTGTATATATATAACACATCAATAATAAGTATTTAAAAAAATACTATACAAAAAATAGCATATACCGTTTTAACTGAAATTGCTTGAACCATATGTCAATATTCTCACTCTTGCTTTTGTGGTATATATATATATATATATATATTGTGTGTGTGTGTGATATGTGCAAGAAAGAATGTGTGATTGGAGCCAGATTTTGGATAAGTGGACCAGATTTAATCTGTTGATGTGTGTGGAATCAACGTCTCTTTATAACTTTGTCTAATGATGTATCCTATCAATGTAACACTTCAACTTTGAAGCCTTCTGCTTCCTATTCAATATATAACTTGTTGTGGGTAAAGTAATAGTACTACTTGTTTAACCAATTTGTATTTGTCCCAATAAATAAGTGTTAAGAAAATATTAATTTTGAATTTAAACACCCCACCCCCTAGCTTATAGATCGAATACAAAAATATAAAATAAATTAAAAGAGGTGCCCAATCACAATCCAATTGAACAAGGATATTTTTGGAATTTTCCGGCGACTAGCCACGTTTCAGGTTCCACCAATTGATAATTGAATCAAATTAATTCAATTTTTTAATCATTACAAAATACTCAGAGACGTCATACAGCCATCCAAAATGATCCCAGAATTTCTTTTCTGTAAAAATGTGAAATAATTTTAAGTGATACACATTATTGCAATATGAATTACTTCTCATCCTATAATAATAAATTCATTGACTGAACTTGGCATCGAGTTGGATCTACATTCCTAGAAAGAGAATCCATAGGAAATTTTAATAAATATGGAGACAAAAAAATTTAGTACAATTTTCAGTGTTTTTTTTTTTTTTTAAAGATATTGCAACGTAAAATAATTGATAATTTATGCATTATTAGTTGCCTAAGTATATGATATGGATATGGAAGATGATGTTTATTTTTAATTAAAATATGTTTATGTTATAAATTAATATATATATGTATATACTCCACATGTCCACCAAATATATCCACATTTTTTGCACGTGGTTTAATACAATATGTCGGAGGATATTTTGAGGTATTGTGAAGTCCGTTAATGAATAAAGTGAATATTTTTAAAAAAACAAAAAATATGAGCATCACATGACCAAAAATAAAAAAATATGAATAAAATGAATATTTTTTAAAAGAGCATCATATGCAAACTAATAATGTCAAGTGATATTTATTTTTTTGGTCAAAAATATTCACATAAAATTTCATTCATTTTTACCATTTTCAATGCAAACTAAACACAAATTTACTATTTATAGAGATTGTCATATTTATCTTTTTTCTTCATTCACATGTGTTTCATCCATTTTTGAACAAAAATAAACATCACATGAGATTTCATCTTTTTTTTTATCACACTCTAATCTTAATCTATTAATAAAAAACTAATTGTATAAACAACTTTGTATGTGAATATTATATAATCCCATATTGTTATTAAATTTTAACCCAATTAGAGATGTTAAAATAAATTTCTAAAATATATGAATGTTACACACTAAATTCCTTCCAAATAATATTATTTACCCTTTGGCTCCACCATTTTTGGTAACTAATAATTAATTCCATGTTCAAAAGTCCAAACATTGCTATTCGCTTAATCCACTGAACGAATTTAAGACTATTAGGTTGTGTTTTGATGTAAAATATTCAAAATGATCATTTTAAATACTTCATCTTTCCTTAAATTACTTCACACATGATAGCTTGGACACTTTTTATGAAAATTATATAATAGAAAGAGTATTGAGAGTATGTAAAGTTATGTTGTCAAAATTAATTGGATTGAATCCAAAAAATTAAAATATTTTGTATAAATATATAAATATTAAAGAATAAAATTAAAGTAGTAATTTTTATTTATAGAGTGTGTAAAATATGGATATGGATCCTCTGCTCGGCAATAAAACCAGCAAATGGTGCTGAAGAGTAAAACGCTGACATATGATTAATTATTCTTCATTTTTAACTCATTATCACGGTAAGTAAAAAAAATTATAACTTGGTCAAAACTTAAAGAAAAAAAAATGTTAATAATACATCAGCGTTTTACTCCTCAGCACAATTTGCTGGTTTTATTATCCAGCAAAAGATCCATTCTCGTAAAGTATTGTGAGACTGATCGAAAAATAAATGTGCAAAGTATTTTGGAATAAAGAGAGTAATTAGCTTTAACACTATATTAAATTACTAAGTTTTAAAATATTTATCCAAATTTTATCATTTAAAATCCATTAACTATTAAATTAATTCATTTTCAAATTTATTTAATTTCAAACAATTCTGTTGAAACGCAACCTTAATGACCTGACCAAAAGCCTTGTGGACAAACTAAATTCGAATGTCTCTATTTTAAAAAATTACCTATGTTTTAATTCTATTTTAATATATATATATATATATATATTGATGACCTCACCTTTTAATTTTATACACGAAGAGAGAATGACCAATACGCCCTTCACATCCCTCAAAAAGTTTAAGCAAGGAAAAGACTAAAGCATCCCCCACACACGCCAAAGCCACATCAACAACATGATGGAGGCAGTTAATGCTACAGTAAATTTGACACTCCTTTCATTTTTTTGACACCAAATAATTAAATATATATATTTTTGGTATCACTTGTAAAAATATGAGCTCCAATAGTACTAAATGACAATTGCCCAGAATCTCGACTTACTACTTGTGGGAAATTGAGGTAACAAAAACATGAATCCAAAATGAAAATTTTGACCACGCTGCAGTAAAAAAAATCACATCTTTAAGCAATACTAAAAATGACAACTGTGTTCAAATTCCTGTAAAAAGCAATACAAATTTTTGTTTGCAATATTCTTGCAACTTTTTTTTATCGAAAACCAATTTTTTTTTTTTGGGGTCTATGATGGTGAAAGACAGTAATTGATTACATCAATGCAGTGAAAACTGAAAACACATAAAAATCACAAGCCTTTCTTTCTCTCACACTCTTTCTTTTTCGATTTTTAAAATAATACGAAAAAATAAACTCCGGCTAATTAGTGTTGGTTAATGACAAGTAATCAAACGCTTGAAAGATTTGATATTCTATATACGCCATGATCATTCCGATCAATCTCGGAAATACCAAAATACCCCCGTGAATCTAAACACTAGTAAGAAGAACAATCAATACGACGACGGACACCAGATATGAGAAAACACGTGGGTATTTTGGACCAAAAAAATACTAATGAAACTCCAAAAAATAATTAATTACTCTGCTAATTGTGGAGAGGGTCTGGGCAGCTGGGGACCACCCTTTTGTCATCAAGAAAAGTAGCATTTGTTGAAGGGGCGCTGAGTCTGCCATTGAAATACTCTGTGAAGATTTGTGTGTGATTCTGAGATTGAGGAAATGTCCGGATTGCCCCTACCTGGATTTGGCTTGAAACTAGGAGCGAGATTATGAGGAGCACCGTCAGAGATGATGGGTAGAACGGTCTTTTTCTGCCGGAATATGACATCACGGTGAGCCCACATAAAGAATTTCCGAGATGATCCGTTTCCTTTTCCGGGTGGCGGTGTTTTCGCCGGAGAGAATATTGTTTTTTTTTTTAAGCTTAGATTTCAGCACTTTGTGTCTTCTCTCTCTCACACACAATGACACAAACACAATTGCAAATAGAGAGAGAGAGAGAGAGAGAGACAAACAAACAACCAGCTATTTGAGTATGAATTGACGGCTTGGGTTGGGGGGGTGGTGGTTTGGAGAGGTGGGTTTTGATCATTAAGGAGTTTTCCACCAGGCACTATATATACACATTGGTATAACTGCGTTTATATATATTTTAATTAATTATTTTAAACCTGTACACTATAAAATGTTCAGACAAAATATAATTGAAATACACGGGATACATTTGACTGAAAATATAAATGTTTAAATTTATATAATTAAAAATAAACATTTGCCTACGATAACATTATCTTATTAATCCGTCTATAAAAATAGTCTTATTCCTAAAATAGAAAAAAATTACTTTGCATTTATTTACACCATTTGTCTTATATATCCTCAAAAGCAATATTTTTAAAATAATTTATTTTGTGCTTATTTAATTACAATATTCTTACATTTTACACATCACATTTATTTTTCTTAATAAACATTCTGAAGACAATAAGACTAAATATTATGAATGGAGAGAATACATTAAAAAGTGACAAATGAATATGTATATTAATTTTGGTATTTTAATTTATTTTAATTAAAAAAATTAGTTCTTTTTGTTTGATTAATCCTTATATATCATATGAATTAGCTTGTCAAAAATATCTATGAATTTGATACATAGAAATATTTCTGAAATTGGATCAACAACATCTATACGAGAGTTTTGAATTGAAGGTGAATCATGGTTATATATTTATTTGTGATACAAGTGTTGCTTCTGCTTAAGATCCTCCCTTACAAGAGAAGATGATTTAAGTACAAATTTAATTGGTGAACTTTATACTGAAGACAAATAAAATTTTATATAGAAGGACCAACATAAAAATAAAAAATATTTAAAATTTCAAACTTAAAATTTTTATAAAAAGATATATATATTCTTAAATTTCAAATCATATATCATATATAATGCCAATTAAGACTTGGACATATATATATATATATATCTCAGTGGGTGGGTGGGATATCTCATACAGACATATATAGAAGGGGCCCTTAGTCATGGCCATGAGAGAATAAAATCAAACTAGGCATCTCTTTCGTTGGATACACGAAGTCATATATAACTGATGATCAGAAACTAATTAATTGCGATTTTTTTAGAATGAAATATATATGTTTTCTTTTTCTAAACTTATGTAATTGATGAATGTGGCGTGGTAGTACCTCATGCTTAATTTATTTACTGCAAATATTTTTTAAATTCATCTATGAATACCATTTTTATTTTTTTTGGTAAATTCTTAATTCGCTGAAATTAATTTTTATGTTGAATTCAGACAGAAACATATGATATCATATTAGTAGAGAGATAATTATATATATTGGGGGGTTGCGGCGGCTTTAATATTTCCCAAATTTTAAATTAAATTAATATATATTAGTCAGCAGAATTTGAGTGGATTTAGTGCAAAAATTTCTTTGGGTGGACCATATATGTTTTATTAATAAGAGAAATCCCAAAAACCAAGAGTAGTCTGATTAGAAATATAGAGGCGTCAATTGGTCCAACAATTCCACGTTACACGGTTCCCATACCAATTCCAAGTCTAAATTTATGATTATTGCATCAAATTTTGGTGTATGGGTGAAATTAATTAATGTGATATACGCTAAAAGAGATTAATATAAAGAACGACCTAGCTAGAAATTATGAATATTTCTTTGGAAAATTTTCAATACCATTGCTATATCTTCTAACAAAATATTTCGTACTGATATTTGTATACGATTTGCCTACAAGTTTTTCAATAGTAACTTTGAATTCTCAATTTACATTTTTTTTTTTTTAGATAAGTAATATATTCATAGATAGACAATTTATACACTAAAAGTTACGTACAAACAATCTTTAACTATTTGTAGATAAGAATAAAGGGCAAATACATTGGAGCTCGAGATGTTAGAGATCAGTCGAGGTCTAACTAGATTAGGTAGAAGATTAAATTGTAGCAAATATGATACATGTAATCATATCTGCTTAAAAAAATTGTAGGGCAAAAGTTATGATACCGTCTATGTGGACTTCCAAAATTGGCCGAGGTCTATCGCTAAATATAGATCTGATTTAGAATAGCTAGTACCTCAAATCTTGACATTTAATACCCTAAGGGTATGTTTGGTTCGTATGATAAAAGTATCTATTCGTAAAAAATATGCATGGTTTTGACGGATAGATACTTTTATCTTACGAACCAAATGAGCCCTGAATCTTGACATTTAATGACTAGATAAGATAAAATCCTAAAACACTACTAGTATTAACTTGTGCATTATAAATAGTGTCTCTTTGTTGTCAAATAAAAAATTCACAACCTTAAGTATGAGCATAAACAGCCCGCAAATCCCCTTGTATTTATTTTTAACATTTATAGCTTTCTTAGCTTTAATTGTTCTTCATCCCTTGATTATTTGTTGATCTTTGAATGTCAGGAATATTTGTTGTTACTAATTATTAGCCACATTAAATGTCAAACCATAACCATTTAACAGTTTATATGATTAAAAAAATTTATATATAGACAAGTCATAAACAATTTCCATTATTAAAATTTTCATAGCTATATTGGAAAGTTCCTCGACAAATTTTAATTTTCTTATAGTGATTGTCTTTTATCGAAACGTGAAATTAATTTCAACTGAAAATATATAGCTAATATTAATATAACTGAAACATGACAAGTGGTAACATAAAATATGATACTAATTTTGATGGAAACATGATTCGTGCACCTAGTGGGTGTGAACCTTTCCCATATCTTCATGATCACATGCATGATACATGTAGTACAATTGATTAATATAATTAAACAAGTGACTAAAAGAAGAACACATTTAGGAGTTCAATTAAATTAAAAAAGAGAGAGAGAGATATGAAAAAGTAAAGGGGTGTTTGTGGGTTGGGTTGGTTGGCCGGGAATCTAGCTATGGTGTTAAGAGAGTATTTTGTTGTGTAACGACCACATGTACTAATCTATATAGTTTTATTGTACGTAATTAGTACACATGTTCTAAGATACGTATGACGTGCATATCAATATTATACGGTTGTTTTTATTTTTTGAGGAAATGTATGTACTTATTTAGGAAGAGTATACATGCATATATTTGTGTGTTAATAGCTTGAAAATGTAGTTGGTACAACAACTTGATTTGCAAGCCCTTGTGAACTACATGTACTTTGAAATACCATTTGTCTGCTCGATCTTGTTCCATAGAGCAATTGATGATTAAAAAAATTGATGGGCTTTTGCATGTTCAATCTATTCAAAATCAAATAAAATCTAGTGATATTTTGGAAGGTTATAGTGTTGTTATGCACTAGGTGCACAGTGCAATTCAAGTGTATTTTTAAAAAGTTACACAATTTATTATTGAAAAGTCATACGTGTTATACACTTTTCAGTAATAACATGTGTGATCTTTCAATTGTATTTTTGTGTAATTTTTTAAAAATACGCTTGAATTGCGCTATGCACTTGATGCACAAGAGACTTGCTCATTTGCAAATCAATAACACTGTGTAATATTTGTACCCGAGTAATATTATTCAGTGAAGATAATATCATTCAATGAAATAAATAATATCATTTAATAAATTAAGTAATATTATTAAAAAAAATATAGAGTTGATATAATATGTAGTGACTATATAAAAAAAATATGCAAATGTCTAATATGTACCTGGTGCATGACACACTCACTCAATAGTTTAGATTGTTTATATTGAAAAGTTAAGTCTTAGTATACTGAAAAGTGAGAATTAATTACACTGAAAAATTTACACTGTTATTAATTTTTAGTGTAACTTTTCAGTGTATATTAACCCTCACTTTTCAATATAATCAGACTTAACTTTTCAGTGTGAATAAGCTTAATTGTTGAACGAGTGCATCATGTACCAGGTGCACATAGGAGTTACTCAAAAACTATATTTGTCAAATCATGATGTATAGGAATTAATACCAAAATCGTCCCATAACTTTTTCACTTTTTTTTATTTGGTCCCACAACTATGTAATGTTTCAATTTAGTCTCATAACAATTCAAATATAACCAAATTAGTCTCAAATGGTCGGAAATGACATAAACGACGTCGTTTCACCTACGTGCCGTGTGAGCCAGTTTCGCCGGAAAATATAACACGTGACCGGAAAGTGAGTAAAACGACGTCGTTTTATGTCATTTCCGGCGATTTGAGACTAATTTGGTTACATTTGAATTGCTATGAGACTAAATTGTAACATTACATAGTTATGAGACTAATTTGGTTACATTTGAATTGTTATGAGACTAAATTGAAACGTTATATAGTTATGAGACTAATTTGGTTAGATTTGAATTGTTATGGGATTAAATTGAAATATTATATAGTTATTGGATCAAATAAAAAATGGAAAAATTATGAGACGATTTTGGTATTAATCTCGGGATGCATATATGTCCTTTCAAAATGAAAACGGTTGATCCTTTTGGTTTAAGATCTAAGTATATAACACATATTTATGGTATTATTTTTATATGATGATCTTGAAATATACCTAAACATAACATTGGGGTATGTCCCTTGAAAAAGAAATTGAACATATTATATATTTACATACGGACCCGTCCCAAAGAATATAGAAATCATGTGCTACTTTTTAAAATAAGACCTTAAACGTAATAGTTGAAGTTAAATAATTAGAGAAGATTAAACAATTACCAATTTTTTAAAAAAAAATTGACCGTTAAACACCATGAAATTAGTGACTTTTTTGAGGAAAAATTAATTAAGATTAAAGTGAAGAGGATAGTACAGGATTTTTTGCTCAAAAATTTTCTTGATGTTGTACTCCCTCCGTCCATGAAAATTGGACTATCCTTGCTGTGCACGGTTATTAAGAAAAGTAGATGTTGATGTGTAAAAGTGAGTGTATTAGTATAAAAAAATATTTAATTATTAAAAAAGTACTTGATGTGATGTGTAAAAGTGAGTATATGTGTATAAAAAATAAAAACAATGATTGTAAGTTTTCCATTTTAGGTAAGTAGACCATTTATTGTGGACGGCCATTTAAGGCAACGTGGACCATTTATCGTGGACGGAGGGAGTATTTTTTTATGTGCAGTTGTAATAGTATATTTTATAATTGTTGAAAAAATATATGTTTAAATATTTAAAAAAATATAAAATACAGATGTATTTATAGATAAAATCTCATATTCTAACTAACTAACAAACTTCCCAATTATTTGTGATTTGAAATATTCAGAAAACGTTTCATGTATATAATTTAACAATAATTTTATTAAAATTTATCTATATTAAAATAAAATTTTTTAAGATTGAGTCCCTGAATTTTGGGGGCACTGAAGGGTTGCAAACGAATCAAATAATTTTGATTCGATTCGGTATTCATATTCGAATTTTGATATTCGTATTCGAAATTTTATGATTCGAATTCGATTACAAATATTCGATTCGATTCGATTATTATTCAAATACGAATACAAAATAATGATATTCGATTCGATATTCGTAAATATTCTATTAAATATTTTTTTATAAATATTATAATGATAATAGACTTAATAGTTAGTATAATTATTGCTATTATTATTATTGTTATTATTATTATTTTAAGATTATAGACCATTAGAAATTTATGGCTGTTATAATTACTATTATTTTAAGGATGTAAGCTCATTAGATAATAATCTAAATATCATATGCACTTATATTTCAAACTCTTACCCGAGGATTGTAAATGAATAAAATACTTTTGATTCGATTAGGTATTCGTATTCGAATTATGATATTCGTATTCGAATTTTTATGATTCGAATTCGATTCGAATTTTTATGATTCGAATTCGATTCGATTCGATTATTATTCAAATACAAATACAAAACTATGATATTCGATTCGATTCGATTCGTTTGCAACCCTAGGCACTGTGACATGTCACTGAATGTTTATGATAAAAGTCGGCCCTGTTTACATATATATTTCAAGACGTTGTTTTCGAAAGTGAGAGAGAATAATGCATGTCGAGCAATAACACCTGTAAATGCCTTGTAGTATTGTAGAAAACTGGACCCCTCGTGCATATGTACATCATGTATATATATATATATGTACGTTTGATGCCACGGTATTATATATCTGTCTTAGAAACATATAAAAATGTCACTATTATTATTAATCAATAATTTTATGAATAAAAGTATTACAGCTCTTTTGCGTATGAAGAGGTCATTATCATAATGCTAGTAATGTGAGGCGTATAATTAATATTTTTCATCATCAGTCTTTTAAATTCAGAAGATGTGAAAAATAGTTAATTTAAAAATCAGTAAACTCATTTTCATCATCACTCTTTTAAATTTAGAAAACGCGAAAAATGTTTAATTTAAGAATCAATTTTTAATGAAAATCATTTATCGTATAAAATTACTAATAACATATAATTCAACAATACTCTTGCACCTATTAATTAATACTATAATATTTATTTACAGTTCAGCATATTTTTGTATGTAAAATATTATGGTATTAATTTATGAGAATAGTGATATGACCAAATAAATAATGGTATTACATGAAAATTTGTCTTAATCTGAACTTGGTTCGAATTTCTTTTATTTTTTCACAAAGTATTACCAACGCATGGTGTTATATTATTACAAGACGTACGGCACAAATGTTATGTTAGGGTTGATTTTATGAATTTGATCTAATTATGGATTCATCATTCTTTATTTTACATATTTTTTTTGCATCCATCAAAATAAATAAATCGATAATATCAACAATATATATATATATATATATATATATATATATCTTGTAATCAAATGTCATGATCTAAAAAATTGAAGACGCAAAGAATAAACTTTTTGCATTGTAGTTTTGAAAACTCCAAGGGTTTAAGGCCAAGTTGAGGTGATGAAATTAATTCCTGGATGTTTTCTTCTCCAATATTTTGTTTTTTTAAATTAATTTTCTAAAAATTGGGATGCCAATAGTGAGTTGTAAGGAAAAGTAAAAGGATTAAAATATTTTTTCCAAGATTGAAAAGATATGATCTTCTTCAGATTCAATAAAGTTTGAGAAACTTTTAGGTTTGTACCTTAGATTTGTTGCCACTCTTGGTGTCTTTTACTGTGGATTTTCTTACACCACATTAAATCTCATCAAGAATTCATGTCTTTTACTTAACCCTAATTCACAACTTTTGCCATTTTTCTGATTGCATGGCATCCCTCTCCCCTTCTATCTCCATCATTGCTTATGATGCTCCAACAAACTACTTCATTTGGAAAAGACAACTTTTAAAGTATCAAATATTTAATTAAATTTATTAAATATTCATCAGGTGTATCAAAAGTCAGTCAATAATTTTCACACAATACCCCCTCTGCCCCTCATAAATTAATTGATATAGAGTAATAGTTATTCATTTAAGACTTTAAGAGTAGAAATAATATCACTGGTTATCTTTAGCTCTCATTTACTACCTAATATTTTTTGGGACAGTCAAATTACACGGATGAAAAAAAATTATTCTTTGTGGTGGGGTGATAGTTCTAATTGTGGTGCGATTTTGAAGTGCAGTTTTTTTTTTTATCGGTAAATGTTAGTGGTTAGAAGTTAGTTTACCAAGTCTCCATAAACTCATATATCTCCAAGTCAACATTATACCTCCATCCTATTTGTTTCCAAAGGGAATCGAACTCGGGTCACTCACTCCTATTTTGAAGTGCAATTTTAGGTGATCTCCTCATACGGTGGTTGCAATTTCGGTCTATAGCGAGACGAAATGATGTGTCATATACTCAGTGGTAGAAAGAACTATTGTAATAAATTATGTTACGTTATAAAAAAAATTAATTGATTAATTTTAAAAAAAAAATTATTTTATTTTGATAATTGAATATATAAATAATGGAATAAAGGCATATACTTACCCTTTACATATATCTCAATATCTCATGTAAACAATATGCATATGTTTGTTTGAAATTAAGTGGTGCTGAGAAATTCGGCCATTTAAATCTTGAAAATGGAATTATGGTTTCAAATTTTTAAATGAGATATGCTTAAAAAAAAAAAAAAAAAAAAGAGGCGCTTGCTATGTGCAATAAATGAGATCATAAATAATAATAGTAGACTTCTGTTAGAGTAATAGAAAGTATTATTGTTACCGTTGATGATGTTTAATTTGCAGAATTTTTTTAGATAAAAGACTATATTTTTATACTTTTTTTTAAAGGATAAGCTTTATTTTGAATTTTTGTTTAAACAAAAAAATCAATTTACTTTAAGTTTTATTTAAAGGGTTAAACTTTGAAGTTTAGTATATATATATATATGTTATTTATATATATTTAGTAATGAAAAATAAATTTCCAAATTCGCGTGGTATGATACATTTCTCACTTTTTATACATGATATTAGTATTTTTGGGCATGATACCTTTTTACTAAACAATAATCATTATTTGATGTTTCATTTTCATTTCTTAAATGATCACATAAATACTATTGGACAACTTATAAAGTTATAAGTACACCGTAGATTGATAATGTCGTAGAAATATAGAGGCCTCAATACTGTTTTAATTTATTGCTTAAATTTGTTTATGCACTATTATCACATTTGTGATGGTTATATAAATTTGTGGTCACGGGTGAACATACTATCTATTTGCAGTTATGTGACACTTATAAAACTCATATGCTTAAAAAAAAGATTTAAAAAAAAGAAAAATAAAATATGGTCGTTGATAAAGGTAGTCTAGTGATTTATACATTTCATAATTATAAATTAAATTTCAAATTAAACATAATTTGAGATCTCAAAATCAAGTATTGAAAAAGTAAAAAAGAAAGTCATAATAACAAATTAAATATAGAGATTCATTGGTTATAAAAGAATTTTCTAAATAGCGCAATTTTTCATGTAAAACAGTGTTTATACCTATTATGATTTTGAATGGACTCATAAATTTTATTGATATGATACGTTTTGGACTACACTCGTATGCGTTTAATATTGAAAATTACCCAAAAAAACTTCTTATTAATGAAATACTTGTTCATCCTTATTAACCTCATAATCTCTTTTATTTATTTTGGTGTGGAACTTTGTTTGAACCCCAACAATATTACGAGATTATGCATTCATTTATCCTATTAAATTTAAAAATTAAAATCACATTATAAATATTGTAATTATCACTAAATCAGTAGGTACATATAACAAATGTATGTATAATATTATTTTTGTTGTAAAAATAAATTTCAGTAGAGAGTGGCTCTCTAAACAAACGTGATTTGATGTTTCAAAATCTCTAATCTTGAGCAGCAAAAGCCAAAAAACAAAAATAACACATAGTAAAATAGCAATAGGTAAACAGCGTGTGAGAGATATGGTAAAACTGAATAGCGTTGGCAAAAAAGCATTACTTCCTCTGTCCAACTTATATTTCATAGAGAACTAAGACACAATTTAAAAAAAAAAAAACAGGTGACTGTGAAATCAAATAATAAAATATAAAAAATATATCTTATTAAATTTTATTAATGTATATTATTTATTTAAAGTATAAAATTTTTTGATACATCCCAAAATCAAAAGTGTTGAAATTATCTTGGGATGGAGAGAATAAATATTAATATTACAAATAAAACAAGTGTCTTGTAAACAAATATCTCCATGCAATTCAAAATAAAATTATTTATTTTTATTATACAATATTACTATCAAAGTATAAGTTTGTGTATAAAAGATACATGTCAACATGGAGTGACGATTTTCTAAAGCTGAATTGGGTGGGTCATTATCAACGATCTCACAATTGCCTGCAATCGAACACTTGATTTAGAATTTATACACATCTCAATCAAGCTGCATAATCATCGTACACTAAATTCCCAACAAAGTAAATAATTGCATGAAACGCAGACTACAGATTGTTCCATAAATATATATCATTTAGTTCTGATGCTAAATTGCTAATCATCACTCAACACCAAAAAACAGGCCTCTCGTTCATGCCACTTTGGCTCTAACTCACCATTAAACCCACAATAGATAACATATATATATATATATATAAGTAAATCTTTCCCAGCTAGAGCTTACTACAAGAGAATACGTCAGACCTCACGAGCAAAATCTATACACGACCAGTCATGCCAACCGTTGAATTAGCGCGATTAGTTTTCATAGCTGGTTGAGTGGTGGATTTAGTGAAGTACATATAGTAGTAGACGTTGAGGACCATAGTTGCCACCACAAACACGGCTCCAGCAATGAATACGCCTTTTCGTAATGAATCACAAGAAAAATTAGTTGCATATATCATGTCCCGGTATTTGGTGTGATATGCATTCTGTTTTGCACCAGCAATTAGACAGGCTTCAGCTACCAGGAAACTCATCCTGCAAAGTTTAGGTTCAATCATGTCGGAATGTTTAAAGCTGATTTCACACAGTCTAATATGAGCTCTAGTTAGAGATTCCAATGCAAAACATAAGTTCCAATGTTGGATCAACTAGAATACTCGTAAATATTCTTAAGATCTATTGTAGTGTAATTAAGTATTAAAATCCTACTTGCCACCCAGTATTCATTATACATGACAATGGATAGTGAAAGATTAGATGGACCTAGTGTTGCTACTAGGTAATGTGTATCTCAACATTTGGGATACTACAAGTTACGAAATTAGCTCCTTAGGCTGTACTCTTATAAAAATACATTCCCGTAACTGGATATACTACAGGTAAAATAAGAAAAAAACTTGATAGGACTCGTGAACTATTAAATCTGGTATGGTCAAATTTGAGGTAGAGAGCTCGATACTAAGCTAAATTAGATTAAATTATACAAGGATTAAGACATGCGGACATTTAGCATATTGAATTGGTAAATATCACCACCAGCTAATTCGATATTTCAATGATAAGAATAAAAGAAAAGCCATCCAAACATCCAAAAGACTTAACTGCACAAGGAGACATGCAACGGAAAATAAAAACTGTCATGTTGTAAACAGAGTGTGGAAGTTCACTTATATTATCTTACCATGATGACAGGAAATATATTATGGTCCACGCACGGTTTGATCCAGGTGCCAAAGGTCGTCCTAAACACATGCACTTTGTGACGCCCATGAGCAGAGACTCGCTTGATAGAAGGAACAAGAAACCCCCCACTCCATAACCAGTAGCAACATCTGAGTTGTAAACACAATATGTTTGATTAGAGACTTTATCTTCATGTAAAATTCCCTGCATGCAAGGAGAAATAAGAGAGATCCCATGATTATATTTTAATTTCTTTAGTATTCAAACAATTCTAAAGTAAATAACAAATTAGCATTCAGGTGTAAAGTACAGATACTAATCACTTATAAGATCTCAAGCGGTGAAAAAAGGCCAAGATGGAGGAAAAAATTGTTTTTGGAATAGTAATGATATGTGGATGAATATGTTAAACATAGACCAAAAAAAATGTGTCAAGCCTAACAGCAAGTTCCATGATGTATCATGTATTGCAGAATCAATCTTGAGCTACAGTAATATTATCAACTATTTAGAGTAGATGAAAGTTATTTATTAGTCAAGTTACTCCCATGATAGTCCATTCAGCCAATACAAGATATCAATGCTACAAATTTTGATGTGCACTTTTCACCAACATTTTTTATGGGTCCATGAGGAAGAAGTCTATCAAGTATCAACTAGGTCCACAGAGAACCTTCAAGAAGAAACTATCGGCGGAAATTGAAAATTCAAGTACTCATATAAAATTTAGATGATCAAATGCTCAAGTAATAAGTCACGAAAAACTAGCTAAATCCAGGAGATTCTAGTGACATAATGAATAAAAATATCACGAGTTTTGTTGAATGTTGGATGAAAGCAGCAAAATTTCCTGAGTTTTGTTGCCAAAAACAAACAGAAGAAATTAGTAAATTACCAGTAGCAGAAGTCCATAGTTGAAGTAGTCCATTAGTGATACCACAAAAACGTAAATATTCAAACCACAATCAATATTAAGAATTAATCCCAGAGTGTACTCTTTTCGGGATACTATTATCAATGGACTGAGCATGCAAAGGAGAAAGAAAAGAAATATCACTTCTCCAAAGAGACCTCTAAAGCATATTATAGTTTTCTTTGCTGCAATAATGCACTTGTAAGGTACTAGGAGAGGGATACCATCCCAACTTTTAAAATTTTACAAAGCATCTATACTAAAGGCCATACACTGCCACATGAGTAGTGTTGTTATTCAAGTCGAGACGATCCCCTTACTTAAAGTTCGAACTCAACTCGAGCATTTGTCCCTCAATTACATTAACAAGCTGAAATAAAATTAGACTTGCAAACGAGCCTAAATATCATTATGTTAGTTTAGTTGTTACAATTTAAAATGAAATGACAAGAAAGCCCTCAAATATCGAGTTCGACAAGTCAAGCTCAAGCCAGCTCATTTGTGAATCTAGTACAGCAGCTCGATCGAGCTCAGGTTATTTGTTGATATAAATGAGGAAAGTTTGAGCTTTCACGAGTCAAAATCGAGCTCTCCAGCTACTCAGAATACTGATTCCTCACATCTAATCTTACCACCTAAAACAACTGAAAATAATTTTGCATACAACATAAGAGAGAATTATATTGTATTGACTACGAAGTCAATTGGTAATGCACATCAGCCATAAAGAAACTCAATGCATACGAGGCAATAATCGTGTGAAATTGAGAAGAAAATAAATTAAATACACCAACTCTCTATCTTTCCCCAGCTCAGAAACTACAAAACAAATCGATGATATTTAAAAAAGGAAAAACCCTCGTGTCTTTTCAATTTTCATAAAAATCAATTGAACATAAAATGTTTCCAGTGGAAGATGTACTTATCGCAGTGCTTATAAAAACAACATATCAGATTAAACAATTAATTCCACAAGCAGTTAAAGAATCTACGATTCAACAGGACGACACCACCAAAACTCAGACTCATCCAACGATGCTCAAATCGTAAAGCAAGTAACAAAAACGCACGATTAAATAAACGAAATACAAAAATCGAAACAAGAAACAACAGCATTTCAAGAAGATCGGAAAAATTACAGTTCCAAGCCCGTACAAAACACACACAAAGCGAGAGAAGGGGATAGAGAAATTACAACGCTACGTCGTCGTTCAGCGGCAATTGCGAATCCAAATGCAATCAAACTAAGAACGATGACAAGAAGATGAACAAGGGACGACCCTTTCCCTTCTCCCATTTTTGATCCTCCTGTGCACTGTCACTGTGTGTGAAAAGAAATCAGAGTAGATTTGTGAGCAGTGTTCAAATTGCTACTGTGCAGTTTTAGAAAGCCCAGTGGGAAAAGAGGGGTCTGTAAAGCGCAGATAAAGGGCGGGCCTTTGAGGATGTCGGGATTCTAAATCAACTCGGATATTAACGATTACGTCACACGCGCGCTTCAAAATCGCAAATCTAATGTGCGTGCAATACACGCAGATGGATGTGCGGCTCGGGAAAGAGAAGTTAACGCATAAACGTAATTTAAAATTGGCTGTAAAACTGGAATCTTATTACTTTTTACTTTTGAATTAATACAGATTACTTTTTAAATGTTATTTTATCTGTGATATATGCGTGTTTAAAAGAAAAAATAAATAACCTGGGCCATAAACTTAATTTAGCTTATATTAAGGACTATCTTGTTAATTTTTATCATTTAGAGCAAGAGTCAAGTGGATGTTTGCAATATTTATTTTCGACTGTCAATTAATTAAAAATAATAATAAATGATACAACATTAATTATAGAGTGCTAATCCTTTCTTTACGAAATTATTTCTATTTAGAGAAGTGTAAGAGATTTAATTAAAAAAATAATATTATATTAAAATAATAGATAAAATAAGGAGAAAATTGGGGTGTTTAGAAATTTAAATTTTTGTTTGTAAATATAAATTATTTTAAAAAAACTAAAAAATAATTTTATAAATTAAATAAAAAATTGTGAATAAATGAAGTATATATTAAGATTTCTGTGGAAAGTTTGATGGGGCTAAAGTCCCCTCACCACTCTACTAAGCACCGACATTTTAGTAAAGAAAATGACTTGGCTTAGAGAACGTTTATGATCGGATTTCCATATTTTTACAAAGAAAAGAAATATTTTGATTAGGTGTAACTATGAATTTTCAAAGCTCGTCTTACTGTAAAATTAAAGTTGGCAAATGGGCCAAGTCGGTGTGGTTTGGCCCAGCCCACAGGTTCAAGTGATATTTCAGGCCCGGTCTGTATTTCAATTGAGCTTGTAAGAATTAAATAGGGTCGTCAAGACCGCTTAAGTGTTTGGCGGCACTCGACCGCCAACACTAAAATCAAATCACCGAAAAAAATCTGTATAATATAATTTACTAAATTATTAAAAAATAGAATTTATATTTCTAACACCGTTGATTTTAATGAGTTTGATTTTTCTTATTCTACTCTTATGTCTGGTCCTACTTCTATTAATCCTGCACAAACACAATCTACTCATATTCCTTCTTTTCATTTTACTTCCATTAGTCCTACTTTACCTTCATTTCCATTGACTAATATTCTTTAAATCCCTATCTACCTCTTGGTACAACATCTTCTTCTGCATCTTCTGAATAATTCAATCCTCAATATCCATTTTTTCCCTCCACTTATTCCCCTTTAAATTCATAAGACCATCATTTTCTTTCCTTTTCATCCATGTCTTCTATACATGAACCAGACAATGTTTCTCAAGTTTTACTTCATCCTAACTGAAACCAAGCCATGGTCACTGAATATTCAGCTCTTTTGAAAATATCATACATGGGACCTTGTTCCTTCTTCTCCTGACATCACACCTATTACCACCAAGTGGATATTCAGGGTCAAATACAATAAGAATGACTCTCTTGATAGATACAAAGCTAGATTTGTTGCTCGGGGATTTCAATAACATGCTGGTGTTAATTACTTCCATACATTTTCCACGATGTTAAAGCCTCTTACTCTTCGTATAGTACTCTCTCTGGCAGCTACAAAGGGATGGCAAGTGCAACAAGTGGCCATCAATAATGCATTTTTGTATGTCCAGTTGAATGAAACTGTTTACATTATACACCCTGAGGGTTTTGTGGATAGTTCTCATCCAACTCATGTGTGCAAGTTACTAAAGGCTCTTTATGGTTTAAAGCAGGCTCTGAAGGCAAGGTATGATACTTTGAGGAATTTTCATTTATCACTGGGCTTTCTTCATTCAAAGTTGGATCACTGTCTTTTCTACAAGTCATATGGTGGTAAAATGTTGTTCACTCTAGTTTATGTGGATGATATTTTGTTGATTGGGGATGATGATTGTGCTATTCTTCAGGTGATTGACATATTGCATCATAAATTTTCTCTTAAGCATATGGGTGCAGTTAACTACTTTCTTGGTATTGAAGCCTCTCTTGCTTCTCATTGCATTACCTTTTCTCAATCTAAATACATCAATGAGCTTCTTGCTAAGGCAAATTTGAGCTCTTGCAATCCTTGTTTTGCCCTAGTATCAAACTCTCCAAGATGATAGCCCCTTGTTCTCTCATCCTTCTTTGTATAGAAGTCTTGTTGGTGGTCTTTAATATCTAACCATGACAAGACCGGATATTGCCTTCAACGTAAATAAACTTAGCTAGTTTCTTTCTAAACTTGCAATCAATCACTAGGGTGCTTGTAAACGGGTCTTGAGATATTTGAGGGGTACGGTTCATTGTGGTTTATCATTTACTCATGTCTCTAACTTTCGGTTGCAAGCCTTTTCAGATGCAGATTTCGCTTCATGTCTTGATGATAGAAGAAGCACGACTGGTTACTGCATTATGTTGGGCTTTAATCTTTTGTCCTGGAGTTCCAAGAAACAATCGATTGTGGCTTGCAGCAGTACTGAGTCTGAATACAGGTCTTTAGCTTCCACTTTCATTGATATTTCTTGTATCAGTTCATTATTTCATGAACTTCAGATTCCCCTCATCTCTCTTGCTCATCTTTGGTGTGACAATCAAGGAGCACTCTCCCTTGCCTTTAGTCATGCTCTTCATTCACGGACCAAGCATATGGAAATAGATGTTCATTATCTCAGGGAACGGGTTCATATATACCAAGTAGCTGGATGTCCGTTTCATCTCCCCTGAAGATCAAGTCGCGGATATATTCACAATGTCGTTGTCTCCTCCTCGCTTCTGCCTCTTGTGTTCTCGTCTTGGCTTGTCTCTTCCACGTGATTTATAGCCAACGGGTGCATGTTATAGTATATGGTTTATATTCCCTCTTCACATATTGAAAGGTCAAGTTTTTTTTTTTTTTGTACACTAGTTATTGAGTTTGTTAGCCAAAAGTTAAATAGATCAATAAAATCTTCTAGTAGTCTTTGATGCATATTTAAACAATGTAATCTCATTACTTCACATTTTGAGTCAATAATATATAATGAGAGAAGTTAACATGTTTATCTAGAATTACATTCAATAATTTAAAACTACACATACTCTATCCGATAGAAAGGGCACGGCTATTCACACACACAAGTTTCCTAAGTTAACTCACTACTAAATTAATCCACTATGTATTTTAATTATTTTTTATATTTTCTTAGCACACCTCTTTAACGTAGATTAAAAAAAATCTCCCTTCCAAAAGAGAAACTAACGCACCCTTCAAGTTGAACCCCAAAGAAGGAAACCACATTTTTCGATGAAGAAAGGGAGCTGATTCAATCCAAGGGAGAAAAACAATTGACTTGTATTCAATTCGTTTCACGACAGATTTCAATGACTATGCAAAGAGCGGTGGGAGAACAAGAATTTAGAAACATAAATATTTGTTGAGATCTATGACCCATGTATGTATGATTTATGTGCATCAAAAATTGAACAAAATTGACCAAGAACTGAAGATATGATCCGACAGCAGAGAGAGAGAGAGAATTATTAGTACTATGTTGACACACATGTGTGATTTAATTTTTGTTCCATGAATAAATATCGTCTTTGTGATGTGTAATTGACTGCTAATATTTTTTTATCACTACTTTTCGTGCACCTTTTTTTCACCCGTAGGATGATCGTGTTTGAAGAAATTTAAGGATTAATTTTTTTTAATAATATATAGTATTTTATTTAAATAATATATATATTTTTTAAATACGATTAAATTACATGAATGTAAATTTTCCTCAAAGGGAAGAATAATTAATTTCACAAGAACCTAAATCCCAATAAGAATATAGCTTTAGGTACTTTAGGAGGTTTATGTCGTGCAATTTATAAACAGCAAATAACATCAAACAAATAGTCATTGATCTAAAACGAGAAGGAGATATTGGAAACCTGACTTCTTAATATATAACAAAATTATATATCTATTACACATCGCGATCCAACGCAGAGATAGAAAACACAGAGAGACATATATATATATATATGTGTATATATGATTCTTATTATATTTTATATATAATATTGTTGGAATATATATATACTCCATAACATAACTCAAACTGCAACTAGGAAGGAAGAGTGAACATAATTTAGTTTAATTTGAAGGATTAGGAGAAGTATTTTTGATTGATTTCAAATCCCAGATATCATAATCCCACAAAACGTCGCCGTACAGAGCATCATAACCATCCACCTCCCAAAACGGTATCCATGTGGTGGCCCACCTCATTTCCACATCATCAACCCCGCTCCACACACTCGCCCACTCCTCCTCCTCCGCCGCCGCCACCTTCTCCGCCGCTTCCTTCTCGGTCTCCTCCGCCGCCGCCCCATTAATCTCCTTCTTTTTCTTTGCCGCCTCCTCCGCTACCACGTTTGGACTACTGTTTTGCCTCTTCATCATGCTAAATATAGCTACGAGTGTCGTTTTTGTTTCTATGGATTATACCATAAAATATTGAATAGTTTGCCAAGTATATATATAGGGGTAGGGGCCGATTTTGGAACTTGTGTTGTTCTCCGAGTTCAATTTTTTTAATATATTCGTTTTTTGTGGTACCGACTAGATACATAGCGTTGAATTTCTTAACGTGAGATGTTTTTTATGATAACAGTGCCCAATCGGTACTATGATTACCGACCAGAAGAGACAATCTCATTTATTACTATGAGCATCTCCAATAATTCGAAACATATTCATCTTATTTGGCAAAGTAATGAAACAAATTGTGATCCATTTCAACTTCATCTAAATGTGCATATCTTCTAACATCATATCATATTTAATCAGTATTTTATTCTTTGTTATTCTACTCTTATCTTTGCTTGCTAGTATGTGGTTCAAAATGGAGTTTCTACAGTTTTTCCCGCAATAATCCCGAAATCATTAGTGAGAGGGGAAAGTAATAAACTTGTAATACTTATTAACAGTAACAAAGAATATTTTAAAAATATTCTTATATTAATGACAATACAAAGAAGAATTCAAAAGATAAAGAATTTAATCATATGTGCATGTATTTTCTTTTCTACCTACAATGTAGGATTTTCAAAATCTTTTAATTTTTTTAAATTTTATAAAAAATTAAAAATAATTATAAAAAATTAAAAAAATCTAAAAAAACGCTCATTTCCTATTTTGAGGAAATATGACTAAAGTGATTAAAATTTTCATCGAACAAATCCTTTTCTTTATTAGTATATTATTATTAGTTTTCATATTTTTTAATTATTCATATTTTTTTCCAACTTACGTAACTGCTCCTCCACCATTTATTATTATTATTATTACTATTATTATTATTATTATTATTATTATTATTATTATTATTATTATTTACTCATTCAACTTTTTTTTCCATCTCCTACTTCTCCACTTCCTCATCTTCTTCTTCTTTGGATTATTATTATTATTATTATTATTATCATTATTATTATTATTATTATTATTATTAAATCGGCTAATAATTTAAGAGTGGAAAAACAAGAAAGTAGGGAGGACATTTGTATGATTATATCTTTTAAGGAGTGTAATTTTTCCTCTAATTTCCGTGAAAGAATATATTGATGAATCACCAAATCTAACTCCAACTTTAGCAGATCAAGTTACATTCAACAATAATTATTCAATCAAATTTCAAGATACAACAACAAGTTGGAAGGAAGTAGAAGGAGATGCTGAAAGATAACCGAGTGCATAATCTTCCATGTAGATATTTTCATGTTGTTTACCCACATGGAGATGTTCCCTCCAGCCGGCTTTCATAGAAGCGACTAGCATACCAATCGAGAAAAGAATCTAATGTCTAGAAATCAAATGCTATGCTAAGTATTTTATGTGTCACCTCACCAGTAGGTGATGTGAATATTGACTGAATACAGTTTTTTTCATATTTTGGTAAACATGATTCTAAACCTTCCTATTTAAATAAATTTTCCTTTTAATCATGTTGAATTGTTGATGATAAATTATTTGTTGTAATTATTTTTATTGTATTTAATTTAAGATAAAATATCATAATTAGATTATAATTGATATAAAATGGTACGAGATGTCTTTATTTAAAGATATTAATCTGTTCATGATTACTGGGAAGGCTTTGATGACGTGTTCCTAATAATAATAAGAGGTTATATTTTTAAAATGTCAACTTTTTTTTATAAATAATTAATCGATATTTGAATTATAATATGATAATAAATAAATAAAATATTTATTGGAATTCAAGTAAGATTTTTCACAAGATGTAATTAAAAAATAAATGCAAATAAAAATTTCTAAAGTATTTCATGTAAATTTGATATCTTATAGTATATGATATTATTATAAATATATTTATAAGAATTATATAATATATATATTTATAAAATAGTAAAATATATGATTATGATTAAAACACTTTATATATATGATCTAAGTTGATTTCATAACTTCGTTTTTATATAATATAAATATATATATATATATATATGCATGTATGTATAAACCAGTGGTGTACAAGATATTCCAATTTTTTATAATCAAATAAAAATTTAATTAATTAACCTTATAAAAAGATTAATTATATAAAAATATATTACATTTCTCTCAACTTTCAATTTTTTTAGCTTCACAATTATTATTAAAAAATCAAAATTTAAAAAAAAAACAACCAGATACATGTTTTTTTTTATCTCCAACCATCAACTGATGAGGTGTCTCATGAAAGCGCGTGAAACACGTTAATTTATAACAATATTTTTTATTTAAAAATATTTTCTAAATATAGAAAAGGAAAACATTTTTATAATATGATTGTAGCATTCAATATCTAATTCACAAAATATTTGAAAGAATAAAAAAAAATTACACAAAATCTTTACAAATTCTGAAAAATCTAAATACTTAGAGTTTTGAATTTCTAATATTTATCCATGCCAATAAAATAACATTTTACTCACTCAAGTCAAGACATCATCAGCCGATTGAAAATAAAAAAATACATTAAACTGAAATTTCTTAATAATAATAAAAAAAATTAAAAAATATTTAGAATTAACCCTATAACATACTACCAATTTTCCAACGATGGAATTTTGAAAATAAAATGTAGTTGTGGATAAAGGTGAGGGGTTGGCCTTCGACTGCAGCGCCGTCTACCTCTTTGGCCGGTTATAACGAATTAGTAATATTCTTTTTGGGGTTTCCTTCTACACAGGGAAACGAATTGCTACGTGGACTATGCATTGCGTGCCATTTAATGAAGGATCTAGAACTGGGGAAAATATAGTCTTTTATTTCGATTTTTTAACCAAAACATAAAATAAAAATATTTTTATTAGATGTATACGTATTATTTTATTAATATTATGTCTTAATTTAGAAAAAATTGAGAAATTGATTATAAATATATATAGTAAAATAAAATTATACTCCTTCCGTCTCGTATGAATTTACACATTTTTTTAACGTCTCACATAAATTTGCACACTATTAAAAGAAATGTTATTGTTTTACATGTACACTGATAAATATATATACACATATTTAATCACATGTCATTATTTTATTTATTAAATATATATTTTTTAGAAAATATATCATTTCATAATGTAAATTTTCTTTTTTAACAGAGTAGAGAGTATTCATTTTAAAAAAAGAATTATAAATATCTTCATTATTATAATTATTCTCTTTTAAAAAATTCATATCAACCATCACCTCATTTCAAATTTACCTATTCATGTTTTGACATTTTGGGACATGAATATCCTTAAGCTGGGGATATAAAAGATTTGAAAGAATATTATATAAATTATTTTCATGATATAAATTACTTTGTGATATAAGTTTATATTTATTAATTTATCAAGTTTTAAAGTATCAAACATTTAGACAGGTATATAAAAAATCTCATCAGGTATATCAAAAGTTGAGATCAATAAAATTTATATGTTGATTTCAACTTTTGATACACTTGATAAATATTTTAATACACCTGATAAATATTTTGATACACTTGATCAGATATTAGATACATTAGAACAATTTCATGATAAATTTATCATGAACTATTTTCACACAATACCTACTCAAATATAAATTATTGTGTACACATATGAATAAATGCATTTTTCTTTTTCCTTAATATGAGAGGAAAAGAGATTATTTTAAAATATCTCTTTAGTTTTAAAAATTGTTTGGATGTGGCTTTTAAAAAGTTTTATTTTCATTTTTCTGAAAACATCTAAATATCATCTTGATTGATCCATGCAACTTTACAATGGATACCTAGTATCGCTAAAACCAGAATAATAATCTAAAGCCAATAAAATGGACTTCAAATGATTTCATCAACTACGCAAATCTAAGATAATTTCATCAAACAATTTTTTTTTAAGGTAAATGTTAATGGTTAGGAGTTAGAAGTTAGTTCACCAAGTACTCTGCAAACACTTTAAAAATATCTCCAAGTCAACCTTATATCTCTCTTATTCGTTTTCCCAAAGAAAATTGAATTCGGATCGGATCACTCACTCAAATGAGGAGGTCGGTGGTCAGGTGAGCTAACACAATAACATCCCTAAATAAAGTTGTACTTTAACGATCATATTTTTAAAAGTAAAATTATGCTTGTTTTGAAGACAGATATTATGCAATCTCGAGTTATTGAGTTTAACTAAGTGTTTGATTTTACAAATTAATTGATCTCTTTTGTTTATTTTATACAATTTATAAATTTTTTGTGTATCTTTTTTGTTTATGTTATTTTTCAAAGCCTGTAAAATTTTGACTACGCATCTGTTCAAAACGTTTTTCTCTATTTCTGAAAATTTAAAACCTTGGATGAAATTTGCGTTTTCAAAAGCCAAATATTGAGATCTAGGGTGCACGGATTCTTCAAAAGCCATTCTCCACGTTGCATATTTGGCTACTACATGGCGAATCTGATTAACAGATACTCGAATCCGTCTCCCGAATACTACTTATTAATTATTAAATATATTTTTTAAATTAATTTTTATTATTTTATATAATTTAAATTGACAATATGACACTTACTTCAGATAAAATTCACTATTATAATATATGTAATGAGCCAATGAAGCTTGAATTAATATTTTATTATTTAATTATATTAAATAAAAAATATGAATTTTGTACATATATATATTTTTTAATATTAAATTATGTTTCATGCTTTATTTGTTTTCAGAGAAAAAGTCGCAAACAATTTGTTCATTTTCTCAGAATAGAATGTTAAAAGATCAACATATTAGTTAAAATTCCTAAATTGAAAATACTGCCAATTTTGAAATTTAACCTAAAAAATCACTCAGAGTTGAAAGTAATAAATTTTTATACTCAATCATTAGTACACGATCAAGGACTTTGACCACCGATATGTGAGTATATATCTTATTGAAAAATGAAATAAAGTGAGGAAATATTTAACGATGATTTCAATATATAGGCACAATTATAAATGATTTTTATATGTAAAAAAGATTTATCCTTAATTTTAACATATTATGCGTTAGGAAACCAAATAAATAGATTAGTTTCATACCCTTTTTTTATTTAAAGTTTTTAATTCAAAATTTAAAATCTAAAACCCATTCTTATTTGAATTTTGAAAATCTAAATCTTAACTCTAGGCCATATAAATAACCTAAATTAACATATTAATTAACTATTATCATATATTTATTTTACCCAATTTTTTTTTACCTTCATTTTTTCTTATAACATAAATTTGAATTATCTTCTACTAAAATATTAAAAAAAAATACAAATTTTTTAAAATTCTCTATAATTTTGATTTTCAAAAATTACGTAAAACTAAAAAAGAATATCCCTTAAAAATTTGAATTTTTATATTAAATAAAAAAATCATGATGTAAATGTCCCGCTCACGCTCACATCTTGGGTTGAAGCTCTAGCCATTGACAATAATTCCACTGTATTATAACTTTGTTGGATTTCATCAATTGTTATACTCCATTCGTCCACAAAAAATATGCTCAAATATTTGTACGTAATTTAATGCAATATGTCGGATGGTATTACGGAATATTGTGAGGTCCGATATAAATAATGAGAATATCGTTGGAAAATACATATGACGTACTTTCCAACGATATTCTCGTTATTCATATCAGACCTCACAATATCCCGTAATACCTTCCGACATATTGCATTAAATCATGTACAAAAATCTGAGCGTATTTTTCGTGGACGAAATTCGAGGACAACAGTGTTTATAAATGAGGTGAAATATTAAAAACTTAAATAAATAAATAAATTTTATATTTTTCTATATCTTCAGACTTCTAGATTATGTAAAAAAAATTAACAGTGAACACTTATAAATAAAGGCGTATCAAATCTAAATTTCTAGATAGTGATGAGTCATATAGGTAGAAAAAAATTAATAAGAAATATATGAGAGTTATTTCTAGAAAAGTAATTGAAAATGTTTTGAGTAAATCAAAATATATATATATATATATTAAAATTTTCTCATATAATAAATTTTTAAAGAACACACTCTGGTGTATTTTTCAATTGGTCCAGGTTATTGACACTAGCCACTTTGAGAAATACACTATTATTTAAATATTCGGTATTTTTTTTCGAAAATTTTACTAATTTTCGGCAAAAAATTTTGAATTTTTTGTTCATTTTTGTACTATATTAAAAAAAATGTTGAAAAAATGAAAAAAATGATGAACAAAGGTTAGTGTATTTATCTGGGCAGTGTATTTACCAAAGAGGCTAGTGCTAATAACCTTGGCCTTTACAATTTCACGACGTTGGAAATGTAACACGATTGCAGGCCCAAAAACATACAGTTAAGACATATTTAAGAGCTTAAAGTTCCAATTCATTCTCTTTGGTCTTCCCTATGGCAACATTAATTAATCTTTCCTCCTTTATTTTTTTCTTATTGAGGAAACATGAAGGCATATTAGATACGTTAATTATATTGTTATAAAAAACACGTGACTTCGTTTAGAAAAGAATAAATCATAAGGTTGTGTTTACTTTGATTATTAGAATAATGTAGATAATACTAATTTAGTAGAAAATATCAAAATAAACTTAGATAATACGTATTTACTTCGTAGCTACAATAGAAAGATTATAATATCATGTTTACTTTCTTAGTTAAGACTAACTTATAATAAGAAAAGAAGAGAGATGATTGAAATGAGACAAAAAAGAGAGAATTGTGGAGGGTAATAATAAAATTTAACCATCCAAGTGCTCGGGTTTATTTTTAGTAAATAACAAAATTTTAATCTGGATCGGATTTATAACTCGAAAAAATAAATAAACATAAAATAGAATGAGCGTGTGTTACGATATGTAATTCAAAAGTATTTTTAAATGATCATGGTCATTTATAACAATCAACCCACGATTTAAAATAGGGTGCTTTACATATTGGTTCAAAAAAATCACTATATTTACAAATTGGTTCATAAAAATTTGCACGGAAGTGTTTTTTGTGTTTGCACGTAAGTGTTTTTTTTTTTTTTTTTGCATATAAACTATTTTGTAATTTGTGCAAATTTGTTGAACCAATTTATACTTTTCTCTTTCAAATATATCCGAGTCAATATAATAAAACTGATGTGCATAAGATCTTAACCGTTAGAATTATAGTTCAAAATTGACCCTCGTATTTGATGAGTGATGATGCACGTTGTAAGAATAACTTATATAATTCAATAAGCAAGCAACATGCTTGTATGTTGTAAGCATATGCTAAAGGAAACTAAGGCATATATATGGTTTGGCTTAAGGCGAAGTGTTTGTTAAGCCTCAACGGAATGGAATTGACATTGTTATCTTTAAAACATAATATATATTCAATATATTAAAAGAACAAGGTACAACATTGTTATCTTTAAAACATTATATATTCTATATATTAAAAGAACAAGGTACCAAATAATCTAATTTTGTGGCTATGGACCGAACCGGATCGAATAGTGTCTTCGGTTCGGTCCATTTGGTCCAAATAGTTTAAAAGAGAAAAAATTATATTTCATCACAAATTAAAGATATACAATACAATTATATTTAGTTTAATACCAATAAATTAAAGAGAAACAATACAATTAAATTCAATAAAGTTCGCAATATTAATTTAAAGTTCACAACAATTTAAAGTTGAGTGAGTTGTGGATTGATTTTTAATTCTTAGTTTCAATTAATCTAACTAAGTATGTGTTCTGTAATATAGTGAGTATTACTTAGGTTTTATTTTTTTATTATATATATAATATAATTAATATATTATTATTTTAATTAAACTTAAGTCCGTTCAGTTTTTTCAGTCTATTCGGTTTTAATTATCCAGAATTGGACCAAACCGAATAGACCTAATTTTTTCGAACCGAACCGAACCGAACCGACCGGACCGAATTTCATTGGTTCAATTTGATTTTTCGATTTTGCAAACACCTATACGCAAGACTAGTAGTTGATAAACATGAATTAGTTAAAACATTAATAATTATAAATCATTTGACTACCAAAAAAAAAAAAAAAGAAGAAGCATAATATGAAGAATCAAATCCAAAATATCATGAGGTCTGCACACCCGCGTGAGAAACAAGCAAAGCATCATCATCATCATGCGAGCCGAGCCAAGCCAAGACATAATCACCACAACAAAATATTCTTTAAACAAAAAGCTGGTGATGTAAAATAAATATTTTATATTTATTTACAAAGTAAAATTCACTGATGACTCAACGCCAACTATACATAGACAATTTATACAAATTCCGTCCTAGTAAACTACCCCCTCCCCTCACCTCTTTACTTACACTATTACAATGAAGGGGGTAGCTTAGCTAGCTGACTTCTCATCAATAATATCCCTCTTTACAAACCTAGAAAATTATTTAATTTGTCAATACCCTCACCTCCCTACTTTACACAGATTCATTCATTTAATTACAGACGATTTGATGCATCACATATTTACACTAGACAAAATGATTAATTCTTCACTTTGAGCTATTCCTTGATCAAAATGTGGACAAAACTCCAATCCCTATCTCTTTAAGCCAAGGCAGGGATGCTGCGATTGCGGCGATCCCTGTCGAGGCAGTCGAACCCCTCGACCCGCACAGCCGGGTTGTTGCCAAAATTGGCCCGGACGCAACCCTTGCGGGGAGAGTGAGTCGGGGTCGAGGGGGTCGGGACTGCACGCGGAGAAACAGGGGTACATCGGTCATTATCCCCGAATCGGGAATCTTGAACTAGTGGGTTAGATACTCGACCGGGTGGAGACCCGGAAAAAAATGGGGGCGACGAGGCCACCGGCGCAACCGGTTGTTCGCTGCCACAACCACCCTGTGAATTCGAAATTAAACATTAATTAAAACATAAAGTTAATTTTTAACACGAGAAAATTAAAAAAGATAATGAAAAAACATTTTGTTCAAGAAGAAGAAAAAAAAAAACCTTTGCTAAAATGATGTCGAGAAGTTCATTTCCAGCTTTGGAGTCGAAAATATCCTGGTGGTGACTGTTAATTTCAAAAAAAGGAAAATAAACTAAAATCAGAAACCAAAATTTAAAAATAAAGTACTAAAAGGGCATAATATTTTTGAAAAAATTACCTTGAGTGCCATCTCAAAGGCCTGGGAAAAGAAGGCTCGTTTAGGGTTGTGTGGAGCAACCCGACCCGGCGCGGCTTAGGGCAGATCACCGATTCTTTCATCTCAACAGATCTATAGGTGGCGGCGGCGTTTCCCCTCATCTCTTCACAGGCGGCATAAGCTTTCTGGTGAATCGCGTAGTGATTCATTCTCTCTCTAAAATTTGGGATGAAATAAAAACCTGAAATTTTGCAGAAAAGGTGGGCGATGTTACAGATCTGTAAACAACTGTGGATAGAAACAATTAGAGCAATTAATATAAAAAATATGTTAATTTGGTTGTGTATGAAGATGAGATCTGGTCAACTTTGGCGGAAGCCGGCTGAGATATTGGGACTCGTTCTTCAATAAAATAATGAAATAATACTATATAATTATTTCTAAGGGGGCGTAATATTTTATAATTTTGAGAAGAAAACTATGTACATCTTTTTTTAGGAAAAAACGAAACTTCCGTTTTGAAATTATTGTATTACACTCCCATAAAAACAGGTAACATAAATTTTAAACATACAGATCTGCCCAAGATTTCTGGAAATCATATACGCATATCACTAAAAAAAAGTTTGAAAAATACAAAAAACTCAAGAAACCATAACCTGCAAAATTCCAGTTTTCCCTTAATTTTTTTATTTTTTTTAAATCATGAAGAAGCGTACTTGCTACCTATAACCAACCAGAAAAGACAAGAGAAAGAGGAAGTTAGTTTACCTGAAAAATATGTACAGAAATTGGAGGGCTCCTCAGAAAGAAAGAAGCTACAGTTTTTTGAAAAATAAAAATAAAAATTATGGGAGTGTTAAATAAGAAAGAGAAGATGAGGGAGAGAAGGGCGTGGGAATTGGTGACTAGTGGGATTTTATATACATGGGAAAGGGGGACATCGCAGAAGATAGTTTTAATAGAGCCAATTAAATATTAGCGCGTGGGCAACACCTACTTCTATAAATTGGAGTAATATATCTACTGTTGAAATTATTTATTGTAATAAGGAAAAATTATTATATACAGTAACAAAGGTACAATAAATATAAATAATTTTTTTCACGAGGTACATTTAAAATTCTTTTTTTTTCTACACATACATTGAATTAATGATTTGTAGGTATAAATATATTGCATTAACAAGGTTTTACTCTTATATATAACACGTAAAAATTGATGGTTAGATATAAATTTTTAGATGATCAGAGTTGCCAAACGGCATGAACTTGTAAATATAATATTTTTGAATTTTTATAAAAATGAGCTTGAACTTATTTATATTATTGATTCAATTTATAATTTTGTATATTGATTGAACTTGTGAATTATATGCACATTGATGTTCTTCCTTGCCTTTCTATCGAATTTGTGTATACATATGTGTTGCACGGAATATAGAATTGAATTTCTTAATATAATAATACACAAAAAATTACGTAGTATGCCGTTTGAGATTTTTTTTAAATGCACCTCATAGGGAGAAAGAATTTTGAATGGATTCCCAACAAAATAACACTCTATTGTACTCTCAAAGTCCCGTAGGAATTTGCACCCTACGGGACAGCATATTTTTTAAGAAAAATAGTTTTATATATAAAGTAGTGGTATATGGGTAAATATGTGTAAAGATTTGTGAGTGTGCACGTAAATCAATGCTTCCTTTTTTTAGTAGTGTGCAAATTTGTGTGGGACGTCCAAATAAAGAAAATGTGCAAATTCCTGCGGGACAGAGGGAGTACCACCTATGGGTGTGTGATCTCTAACCTTTTATAGTTAGATCTGTCTTTTCATTAGATTTCATTATCTCAAAATCGTATTGTGGTTACATAGTCTGTTGTGTAGGTCTGTTGTGTAGGTTGGTCCATCGGAACCTAATTTTAGTTCTTCATTTAATTTTTTTTTCTATTTATTAATTTTCTTTTTGTTTTGTCTCTTTTGTTTTATGATAGGTTGTTATTTTTCATTATGATAATGTGTCAATTGTTCTTTGAATTTTTCACTCCTCTCGAAGGTTAATAGGAGATAAATGTGATGAAAATTCTCATGGTGAAATGTATCTTAGTGTGAGATATTTTTTGCCAACAAAGCTTTAAATATGTATCCATCTAGCCCTTGATTTATTTCTCTATTTCCTCACGATTTGATTGGTGTAATTTCGAATTGCTTCTATTTGAAGATTTACAGGCCGTTTGGTATAATAATAAGGAATGGAAAGGGTATATATGAATGTAAAGGGTATGGAATGAAAGTCATAGTTCTCATATAGCTGAACTATGATTGATTCCTTAGTTTTTGGGAATCAAAGTCATAGTAGAGTCATTTCAAATACACATTATGACTTTGATTACCATTACTCACCTACGAAAGTCTCCAACCAAACAGCTCCTTAGCCTTTCGATTTGATCTATGGTGTTGTTTATAGTTTAATTGCATATTGATTAAAAAAACTGATTATATTTACAAATTAGTTCATAATATTTGCATGAAAGTTTTTTTTTTATGCACAGAAACATATTATTTTCTATACAAAACTAATTTATAATTAAAATTAAATTTATGAACTATTTTATAATTTTACCCAATTTATAATTAATAATAAAATGACACATTATTTAATGTGGAGTGCAATTATTTAAAATAAACTTTTTTTACATTGGATTGACGATCCAATGATCTCCAATGTATTTTCAAATATTAAATAGGTGAAATCTTCTTGATAGTAGAAAAATTCAAAATGGTGTTGTAGGATTTATAAGGATTAATAGGAAATATTGGATATTTAGCAAAGTCACATTACAAAATACTATTAATTATAACAGATAATATATTTCCAAAATAATAAATTAAAGCTATTAATTTTTACCAATATTGTCCTTTTAACAGATAATATATTTCCAAAATTGATTTGTGAAATTATATTTTTAAGTTTTAGATCATCGTTCAAAATTCATCAATTAAAATGTTTATGTTATTACTAAAAATCATTAATCGTAAATGCACCAATACAAATAAGAATATGGTAAATTATAAAAGGAATTGTTATTATATGATCATACAAAATAGTCAGAATAATTAACATTAATTGCATCATAACATACAAACTATGTTATTCCTGTATTTAAAAATTATTTGTCTTAGTTAAGTCTGAAAAATTCAAGAATTTAGAACTTTACAACTTAAAATCATAAAGTCTTCGATTTGAGGCACGAAGCGAAAAAATTGTTGTGGTTTTAAATGTGATGCGGTTCTGAATTGTAGTTACAGATAACTTTTTTTTTGGAATGATTGTGATTGTCTTTTATAGCAAGATAAAATGATACTCCCTCCGTCCCAGAGCAATCTGCAAGGGAGGAGGGGCACACAAATTAAGAAGAAAGTAGAATAAAGTAAAAAAAATAGTATTTTTAGGGTTAATTTGGTAAAATTTTATGTAAAAAGTGAAAAAGTTAGTTGGATTGAGTGTAATGTGGGCCCAAAAAGTGAAAAAATAATGATA
Source organism: Prunella vulgaris (assembly GCA_026898435.1). NCBI lineage: Eukaryota > Viridiplantae > Streptophyta > Magnoliopsida > Lamiales > Lamiaceae > Prunella > Prunella vulgaris. Next base: position 724,900 of record JAPKLY010000111.1, on the reverse strand, counting down.
TTTTGTGTAAATATGTAGATATTGTGAGGGTGAAATTTATAAAAAGGGTTTCCTTTTTTGGGTCTGCAAGTTTCTCTGGGACATCCCGAGAAGAAAAACTTGCAAATTCCTCTAGGACAGAGGGAGTATCTCATATGCCCAGAAAGTCAACTTCATTCAAGTTTCATCTTAATTATAAAATCTCTCTCTTACACTGAATATGGTTCATGTTTATAGCGAAACGAAATAATACATCAGGTACCAAATGCATCTAACCAGGTGGGTTAGCTCACCTGGTCATTGGGCTCCTCACTTGATCAGTGAGTGATCCGAGTTCGATTTCCTCTGAAAACAAATTAGGAGGGAGATATAAAATTGGCTTGGAGATATTCTTGGAGTGGTTTGGAGACTTGATAAACTAATTTCTAACTACTAACATTACCAATAAAATACTACTATTTAATTTTTTATTATTATTTTTAATACTTTTACATTATTTATATTATTTTTTTATTTTTCATCACATCATTTATACTATATTAATATTTTTATATACTCCCTCCGTCCACGATAAATGGTCCACGTTGCCTTAAATAGTCGTCCACAATAAATAGTCTACTTACCTAAAATGGAAAACTTACAATCATTATTTTCATTTTTTATACACATATACTCACTTTTACACATCACATCAAGTACTTTTTTAATAATTAAATATTTTTTTTACACTAATACACTCACTTTTACATATCAATATTTACTTTTTTTAATAACTATGCACAATAAGGGTAGTCCAATTTTCATGGACGGAGGGAGTACTTTTTAATAAGTGTGTCCAAAAAATATGAACTGGTAGGAGGGAGTATTAGTTAAATAGTTGGAAAAATTAGGGTAAAATACTTATCAACTAGTACAAGATACTTAAGTGGTAAAAGTGACAACACAGTTTTACAGCCTGTAATGTTTGGACACGTGGGGAAGGTGTTTGAGACCGACCTTAGGAGTTTAGGTCGGCATATACCATTTCAACTATACGTGTCTTAATATCAGCCCTGCAAATCTAGACCCAACTGTATCCTTTACCTTTTATCCCCCTATTATTATCAGATTTAATTTAATAAAATATTTAAAAGTAATGAATTTATATATTCAGGTGTGAAAATAGAATAAAAAACAGTGACAATTTTTTTTCTTACAAATAACAAATTTGTGTTTGTATAGTAACAATTTTTTTAATATTTACGTGTGCCACTAAATAAAAAATATTTGCTTCTCAAATGATAAATATAGGATGACAGAATGACTCACTCCATAAACGTCATGTCCTGTCCTGACCTGCTCCGTTTGTGGCAGCCCCGTCCCGGCCCTTCACGAGAATGAGGCAGTCCCGGGCAGGGCGGGCATGAGTTTGTATTTTTACTGCCCCACCCCATGCCGCCCCGCCCCATTCTACCCATAGTATATATTAAATTATATTATTTATTTATTGTAATTCTAATCTAAAATTATTTTAATTTTTATTTTTTTGAATATATTTTGATAAATTTGTTGCATTATTTTTATTTTAAAATAATTTTTTATTTGTCTAAAATATATACTTCATTTGTTCCACTATAAATTGCTCATTTTGACATTTCCGTCCTTCCCACTATATGTTGCTCATTTGTTTTTCTTTTTTACATTTTTTTAGAAATTACTATTTATATTTTTATTATTATTTTTAATATTTTTTACACTATTTCCATTACTTTTTCACTTTCTTCAATCACATCACTCATACTTTTTCACTTTCTCTATCACATCACTTGTATTTTTTCACTTTTACCTTAATCTGTGTGCCCAAAAGCAACAACCAACTTATAATGGGATGGAGGGAGTATTTTATTATATTTTAATATATAACATGGGACAAGGCGAGACAAAACTGCCCCGCGCGAAGCAGGCATGGGGCGCAATGTTCTGCCCCGCAGTGGGGCATGGGGCAGGGTGGGGCGGCGGGAGGCATGGGGCAGGCATTAGTTTTTAGATACACGTCTTGTCCTGCCCCATTGTCATCCCTAGACAAATATGTTACATGTTTTATAATAATAAAATTGGATTATATTTTTATATGCCCTATAAATTGATACATTTTTTTATTTAGTTAACCTGTTTCACACTTTCTGAAATTGGATATGCGTTTAAAATTGTTTTGTTTTTAATACATTTGCTGATAACAATAAGTTGTGAAATCGACTACCCCCACCTCAAAATATAATTTAATTTTAATTTTATATGTGTCAATTGTGTAATTAATTTCATTTTATTTTGTTCTTTGATGGATCGGGCTTATTAGTGTAATGTGTCGGACTTATTAAGATGGAGAGGAAATCAACTTACGAATTCAAAAGTTACACACACACAAAACCTATTCAAATTTGAGAGAACTATACACACAACAAATAAAACTCTAAATCCAAGGAACTGAAGGGTTGTGAGCGATTTAAACTGACAGCAATAAGGGAGCGATTCAAGCATGAGGTTCTGTAATCCAAGTAGAAACTAAGACCCTCCTCCTTTATACGTTAAGATTGTTGACTTTTTTGTTTTTAGGGTTTACACCATTTAAAAATACGACGTAAAATTAAGGCTCAACATTTTTCTGCAGAAATTAAGACTTTAAAAGAGAATAAAGTTAATTACACAGTCGGCACAAATAAAATTAAATGCAAAATTAAATTATAATTTTAGGTAAAGACAATTGGTTACACAATTTATTATAATCGGTAAATGTACTAAAAAAAACAATTTCAAATGTATAGGATCAATTTTAAAAGGTATAAAATATGTGGATCAAATTAAAAAATATGTAAAACTTACTGGGTATATAAAAATATAATCCCTAATAAAATTTGGGAGAGTTTTAAAGTATTATCTCTGTGCATTTTTTTTTTAGAAAATGTCAATTTAACCTGTTACAAACTAAATAAAATTTATGAAATTTTCTCTTTCAAGGGTCAAGGGATCCTTAAGATATCTTATGGAGTACATGTGTTTATCTTTTCAAAGTCAAAGTAGTTTAACAATTTTAAAATCCATTATTTGATTAAAAAATTAACAATTTTTGCATCTCACAATATTCTGGATACAGAAAATGAGAAAAATATTATTCCAGTATATTTGTAGTAACAAAGTAGGAACATTTCATTGTGGATTTATTCTTTATTTAAAAAAAAAAGTTTTGACACTGGAAGGTGTGTAATGACTAATGCAGAATCATTGTTTTATGTTGACATTCAAGGAGTACACAACAAAAGAACCCAAAAGACAATTACAATTTACAAAGGCACCACAAAGAAAAGGAAAAAGAAAAAAAAAAGTCGCAAGGCCAAATTAGTAAATACAGAAAGTAAAAAAATAAAATCCATTTTAATTTTTTCCCTCCAATTTTGCTGAAAATTGAGCGGACACAATCCCCTTTTCAGTTCAATCGCCTGTCAAAAAAATTCAACTCAAGCCTGATGGTCTGAAAAATCAAAGTATGAGTTGACCGCTGCCGAAGGAATCTTGTTACACAAAAGTAATTTATAATTAACCTTGTTTTTTTTTTTTTTTTTTGAAAAAGCAATTCTACACTAGATAATTATGTTTTTACTATTCCTGTAATTTATTACTCCCTCCGTCCCAGAAGACATTGCGGTGTCTTTTGGGCACGGGGTTTAAGAAAAAAGTATAAAATGTACATTTTTATGAATATTATATGTGTGTTGTGAGAGTAGAGTTTAATAAATAGTTTCTACTTTTGGATATGCAAACTTTTTGTGGGATGGATCAAAATAAAAAATATGCAATGTCTTGTGGAACGGAGGGAGTAATTAACATAATTCAGTCATTTATTTTAGTTGAATGTCCACCACAGTTATTTTCAAATTTTCATGCGCTTAACAAAATAATTATTTAATTTTCGCCATTTTCTTATCCACTTGATTATTTAAATAAAAACTGAATTTTATTCATAAATAATTATTTTATGGAAAATGGACCCACAATGTTTTAATTTTTATTATAAAAAAAATCGGTATACATACTAGGAAACAGAATACATTATGCTTTAAATCCAATTTCATTTAAATTATAGTAATGCATTGAGGGATTACTTAATTGAAACTTTACATGTGGAGAATGAATGAACTTATATGTTTGGTATAGCATAAGAACTTGAATGAAATTTCAAAAGTGAAAAATAAACTAATATTCTCTTTATCCCGTAGAAATTTACATCCTATGAATGACACATTTAAAATAAAATAATATATATATATATATATATATATATATAAAGTAGTGCATATAGATAAATATGTGTATATATTTATGAGTGTGCATGCAAATTAATATTTTTTTATTTAGTAGTGTGCAAATTTATATGGAGAGTTCAAACAAAAAAATGTGCAAATTTACATATAAAAGATGTAGTCATTTCTTTCTAAAGAATTTGATCGTCATTTCAAAAGCATCTATAACTTTGATTCTCATTACTCAATTTCAAAACCTTCCGACCATGAATAAGTTTCATTCCTCTCAAGCCCAAAGTCCCAAACCATTCCACGCACTTCCTTTGCATCTAATATTTTGATTTTGTGATTTAGGAAACATTTGATATAATTGTAAGGAATAAAAAAGATATAAAATGAAAATCAAAATTCTCAAATAGCTGAATTATAGTAAATTTTTAAATTTTTTAGAATCAAAATTATAGTAGAATTATTTCAAACGCACACTATGATTTTAATTATTACTTATCTTCAATAGTTGTCAACCAAAGAAGCCCTTATCCTAGTTTAGAATTTTCGTAATTGATTTTCACGTACACTTCAATACATATTCTATTGAAAATTATTTGTTTTAGCCACAGCTAGACATGGCCTGATCAGAGCTACTAATATGCAAATAATTTAATTTATATTTCCAGGGCAGTACATATAGATTATACTCCCTGCATCCCAGAGGTGTTTTCACCTTTGGGATAACACAATTTTTAAGAAAAATAGAGTGTTGTGTAAAGTTATATTATTAAAATAATGAGATTAGTTGGATTGTGAGGATAAAGTTAAATTAATAGTTTCCATTTATAAGATGTGAAAACAATTGTGGGACGGACGAAAAAGAAAAGTGTGAAAATAATTATGGGACGGAGGGAGTAGAATAAGTTAAATAAAAACGTGAGTAAAAATAAAGATATAAATAGAGTTTGGTGGGAAATAGAAAAGGTAAAATCATGCATTCCCTATTTTTCCAACTGTTCACCAAAATAGAGCACCTTCAATTGCCATAGTAACTTTCCGGAGTCAAAAAATGGCATCCACCAATTTGGGTGGAATATTTCATTTAAAATTTTCAACTCACCCTACTCGACCGTTGGCTCATCAGTTGTACGATAAACATTTATTGAAAGTTAACATGATTAAATTCAAAATAAAACTTCATAGTATTTCAATAACAAATTATCTTAAACTTCTAACATATGTAATTAGGGATTTCTCCACACATCACCACCGATCTGACGAGTCGTTTATGCCACAAAAGCAATTTGGGTGCAATTTTTATAATAGAGAAGAGGATGAATGTAAAAATAAATAATCTAGTGCCCTTAAAATTTAAATGTTCTTTATTTATAACCAGGTGACCTAACTCACCTGGTCACCAGCCTCCTCACTTGAGTGAGTGACCCGGGTTCAATTTTTTTGGGAACGAATAGGAGGGAATTGACTTGGAGATATGAGTTTAAAGAGACTTGGTGAACTAATTTTTTAACCATTAACAACTGATATTTACCGATAAAAAAAAATCTTTATTTATACCTTTAATTAGTTTTTTATTATTTTGGAATAAAAGCCTGAATTTTAAGTGAAGTACAATTAAAGGGAGGAGCAGTGTTTTGTTAATGCTCCACATTGAGAAAGAAGGGTGGAATTGTGGTCGCTCACAATTTTTGACCAATTTTATTTTTTCCTTAAAGAAATTATTTTTTGCAAGAGTTGAGTAAGTTTAAAGAATTTTTTTTTTTCATTCATTTTCATTCTGTCTTTCTTTTATCAAGAGTAAAAAATATGTGTTCAATTCAATATGAAATATAAAATGACAATATGGTAGACAAAACAAATATTATATACTCTTTAGTCTTAATTAATTTTATTTGCTGTGTAACTTCAACTATTTCCATTTTATTAAAAAAAAAAAAGTAGATTTGCGATTTGCTTTTCTTGTAGGGCAAAGTAATTAGCTAGTATGAAATTGAATAGACTCAAATTAGGAAATTGATCACGGATTTGGGATTAAATACTTAGAGATGAGCTTAGTTATAAAAAGCGTGAGGTCAATTATCCAGCCTAACTAGAGTAACTATTATAAATCCCAAATATTAACTAAAAGTAGTACTACATCTTTCTAATTGTTTTTTATTTATTTTGGACATGCATATTAAATAAATATATTCCTTCCGCCCATGAGTATCATAATTATCCTGGTACGCGAACAAACAATAAATAGTTCAAGAAATTTCATAAGGAGTCAACAATACGAATGAACAGTTCAAGATCTTTCTTACCAAAAAATAGTTCAGAAAATTCTATTGAAAATACGTAGATATCAATCGCTTTCCATGTTCATGTAGAATTTTATTTTGATTTGAAATAAGTTCTTTCGTTAGTGGACAATAAACTATGTTTATCTTTAGATGGGACACAGAGTGTAATAAAGTAATAACGCTACGATGACAATCATTTATTGCTAATTTTTCACCAATTTATTCTCACACATTTTATAGAAACAATAATTTTATTTTTACTCTTTTATCATTCAGGCTTAATTATTCAAATATTATTAACTTTACACTTATGAATAATTTTATTATTCATAAATAAAATTTAAATTATTCCTTATCTACAATATATTTTTTTTAATCTCATCAAAAGAATTCGTGGACAAAAGGGGGTAGCACTTAATTTCACATTCTTTCTCCATTACTTTAAATATCAGTTTTCTTCTTTATTAAAAAAATAATAATTAAACGATAACTCAAATTCTACTTAATTTTATCTTCTTTTAATATTAGTTGGGAGTAGATATTGAAAGTTTCAATACACTGGTTAATGTACGCTTCTTTTACTTTGTTTATCAACTAAAAAATCCCAAAAACATAAGAAATCACGAAAATACATTTTGATATTATAAATTAGCTCAAGTAAATTTCTCAAATATGAGGAAGTCTCTTGTGCACCAGTTACATTGTGCAACTCAAATATATTTTTAAACAGTTACACTATCTATTACTGAAAAGTTACACAAATTATTACTAAAAAGTTAAACTATTAAAGATACACTTTTCCGTAATAATATGTATAACTTTTCATTAATATTTTGTATAACTTTTGGAAAATAAACTTGAATTTGCATCCAAGACTAAGCCCTCAAATAAATGTGTTATCAAAAGACAGTTAATCAGTTGTATCTATCTACATACGAACCTACTGAACTCGAGTTCAAACCTAATCTATAAACTTCATCAGACAAGCTTCTAGAAAACAATTCCAAACAAAAGAAAAAGAAAATTTCACGCCCACTATTTATCCTATAATTATTTATAAATTAATTTCAGAATAATATTTCCCTCAAGTTAGCTACACATCATTCAAGTAAAAGTAAAGTGCAAATTGCATGTGCAATACACCAAACACATGCAAATTTGTACCCCTTTGAATTTTTCAACAAAAACACTCAATTGGATTCAATGCCAAAAAACCTACCAACAAGAAAATGAATGTAGTGAATTTGTTTTGACAGATTTACAGCTGTTTTCAATTTTGAAAACTTCAAGCCGAAGGGGAGTCGCCTGAGGCAGCAGCCGCAGCTCGTTTCTTTGCAAAGTATTCGTCAGCCCGGGCAAGGTTTTTGGCGACAGACGGCTTCACCCATTTCTTTCGGCCAGGAAGAACAGTTAGTGAACAGCCGGCTGCCTCGAGCTTCTCTTTTGCAGATGCTGAAAAGGCCCGAGCCTTAATGTTGAGTTTCACGCTCAACTCTCCATCTCCTAAGATCTGAAAGAAGAGTCAGGCGTATGAGAAGCCATCAAAATTATACTCCCATTGTACTCGGCACCTCTAAGATAGTCTTGGACAAATTTTCACACAGATTAATGATACATATTAATTGTTACTTGAATTGTTTTCCTACATTTTTCACAAGATGACAACAAAATTAAATTTTCATTGAAAATTTGTTTAAAGTGTGTTAAACAGAGGCGTTTTGGTCAATCGAAGAATATTTGATGCTTTAATAATAAACAGGTCTATAATTTGAGAGTATGATAAAATCGATAACTAAATCAAATGGACCTAATTAAGCACAAAACATTTAACAATAGTGTCAAATTGTTACCTTTAGAGGAAGTCTCCTTTGCCTTCCTGATGGATTGATCAGACCTCTCTTCTTCAACGACTCCAATGAAACCTCCTCTCCTTCTTGAAATCCAGCATCTTCGAGATCTTTCAAGTTCACCGGGATATACTTTGGTAATCCAGCGCTCATGCCTTGATTTCCAAATAACTCATATCAGCATCAGTGAACTTAAGTATGTTCAAATATTAACTTAGGGGACACTTCATACTTGGTTCAAATTCTTCAATGAAAATAGTAATGAGAATCATCAAGTAGTGAATTACAATGAGAATGGTGATTACATTGTTAGTATTACTCTAATCTTGAAACAAATTGAGACAAAAAATGATTGTTGGTTGAAGATTAATTGAATGGTTGATGATAAATGATTATAGGGGAGGAAGTAGTTAATCAAAATAGGTAACTTATTCTAACTTATTATTTTGTACGAAGTATGATGAAGGTGAACTGATGGTCATTTATTTTCATTAACCACTACAATTCCCTGTATTCATTTTGATTACCATTGAAAAGTTATGAACCAAGCGCCCCTCTGGTAAATATTGGAAAGCATAAATGAACCAAGCGCCTCCTTGGCATACATTGGAAAGAATAAATCCAGAGTAAAAAGTCCAGAATGTTACCATGATAAGCTTCCAAAAGGGAGACAGTAACTGAATTAAGTGAATTCCTGGTTTTATGATACAGACAAGAAATAGCTTGTCTTAAAAAAGGTTGCTTAGAATCTTAAAAACCATTAGATATGGAGCTTATCATAAGGTTTAGCAGTACATGTTCTAAAGAATCCATAGCCCAAGAGTTGGAGTCTAGGATCGAGAAGGTTGGGATTACACGAGCCTAGGGTCGAGAAGATTGGATGGAACACGAGTCAATTAGCTATTCTGATATTTTATTGGAACATAATATAGTGAAAAATGGCCATTAACATGTGTAATCTAATTTAGTAATCCTCCTGTATGTCAAATAGCAGGTCATTTTTCAACTCTAAGGAAGCTTAACTGTCAACAAACTAAAAACAAATCCCAAAACAAAAGATACGCTAAAAGAAGGAGGAAATTAGCAATGGCCTAAAGTAATATCTTCAATTTATATAAAATAACTATGGAATTTCACAACTTCAACATTAATCTGATGAAGTTCAGCATGAATTTCGTCCATAATTTCACTGAGAAGAACTCAAAGTCAACCCTATTACAATTAAGCTCAATAACTAGAGCTGCATTCACAAAACACACACATAAATCCATTTGAAAATTACCCAAGACCTACAATTTAATGAAAATCCAACTTCACTAAAGTTCTTCAGATAATCTGAAAAAACCAACAAGTAAAATCTCCTCGGAATGACATCTCAAAATAGCATAGCTTATATTTAAAGTCCACGAACCTCCTATATTCTATCGCGTGTGACCACAAGTTGTAATATGCCTCATCCCAGATATGCAGCTCTCAACTTGTATACAACAATTAAACTACAAACTGAACTGCTTCACTCTTATTACTTTCATAATCACACTCAATAGCGATTTTGCCACACAATGATGTACATTATAAACAAGCAATTAAAGACCACCAATTTCTTTTCTTTAACTACCCAAAACTTAAGCAATCAACTGATCATTATAAAGCTCGAGCATTTCACAATTAGAAGCCACAAGGAACCCACCAACGTTGTCCCAAAAACCTCCTCCATACCATGAATGAAACACAAATAAGCAGAGCAGCAAATATAATGTCCAGACAATCACTACAATTTTCTATCAGATTCGATCACTTATCTAACGCAATGAATTAAGAAACACTTACAATCCTGAGAACAAAAAAGTTACCTCCAGCAATCCCCCTCAATTTGGGAAGCCTTCGATAGAGGGGCATCTGCCCCCCTTCAAATCCCCTCCTCACACCGGGACCGGACCTCGATTTCTGACCCCTCATTCCAAACCCACAGCTGGCCCCTTGCCCGGCGGCGTGCCCTCTCCCCTTCCTCTTCGCCTTCTTTCGGGACCCCGGTTGTGGGCCCAAATTATCAAGCCGGAAGCGAACATTGTCGTTGCTCAAGGAAGACATTTGCACACCGGAAGCCGAAGAATTCACAACTGGAAGGGGCGGTCTTTGCTTTAACTTATGGTGGGCGAGGTTTATGGGTGTGAATGGAGATGGGCATGCCTTCAGAGTTGTTACATTGCCCTGCTTATTGAACAAACAATTAAAAATTTGACTCAAAATTCAAAGATTTTAAAACAAATTATTGTGTTATAATCGGGAACAGAGATGAAGTAGGATTCGCAGTTACCTTGAAATGAGAAGAGAATTGGCGAAGATGGCGTGTAGTTGTGGAAGGGGTGGGAGAGGAAAGGGAGAGCAGGGAAGCAGCCATGGGAAGCGAAGAGATAATGATAAGAGTGTGTGCCTTGTTTGCCTCGCTGCAAAATGTTGCAACCAACGGATAGGCCTGTGCTTTTTTATTCTCCCCCTTTCTCGCTTAATATTTCGATTTTAAGCTAATGGTGCGATATAAATATAATTTTTTAAATTTAATATGCATATAATTAAGGAGGATATTTTTTTTAAGTAAAGTTATAATATATAAATAAATATATTCACTCCGTTCATGAAATTTTTTCTCATTTCATATTTGACATGAAATTTAATAAATTATAATATTGAAATGATAAATAAAGTAAGAAAAAATGAGAGTATTGTGAGTCCCAAATTTTTACTTTGAGTATAAGTTATTTTCAAATATTTCATTTTTTTATGAACAAATAAAAATGGAAAATGAGAAATGATTTGATGGACAGTGGAAGTATTATTTTTTAAAAGTGTGCAAGTATGCTAGAACGTAGAGAGTTTTAGTAGTACCGATTGGAGCATGTTTCACAAAAACGTTAATTAAAGTCAACATGAATGTTTTACACGTCACCCGTTGGTATCAGAGATAGCGACTGACTTTATATCCATAAATCTTTCCACTTTTACCCCATTTTGATAAATTAAATTGAAAACGTCCCTAATTAAATAATTTTACCCAGTATGGAGTTAGACATGTTTCTTAATTTGGACTTATAAATTTATCTAAAATGAATTTTCAAACTTTCAATCTAAAAATAATTCCATTTCTTTCAAATTTAGGAATTGCATATTTGTTTTTAATTTAATATGTTCAAATAATTATATTTTTAACGTATAGAATAAGAGAAACGTAATAAAAAAACTTTTATACTTGTGGTGAGATAAACATTCAAATATTTATTCTCTTAAGCGAAATATACTGAAGTGATATTAGAGTAAGTGTCTGTTTTCAACCTCTACTAAAAGTGTAGAAGCAATTATTTTTTGAAAAAGTTGAGTCTTACCAACTTAAAAAATAAGTGCTTCTACACTTTTAGTAGAGATTGAAAATAGACATTAAATCTACATTTTAAATACCACTGTTAGAAACTTAGAACTTTAATTTCACTTTAAGATTTAAATTTATTATAGTTTAAATAAAGGCTAAGGTTATTCACACTAGCTTTTTTGGGAATACACTACCGAATGAATACATTATTTTTTTAGGAAATACACTTCCCTTTATTTGGCAGTTTTTTTTCGAAATTTTTTCATTTTTTCAATTTTTTTTTTCCGAACACAGTACAAAAATGAAAAAATGTTTGAAAATTTTTGCGAAAATTTATAAAAATTTCGAAAAAAAATGCCAAACATTTTGAAGGGTAGTGTATTTCCAAAATGACTAGTGTTAATAACCTGGGCCTTAAATAAATTCATACTCGGTAAACGGATCTGGGCCCCACTGGAACATTAACGGGTCTGACTGGGCTGTCATTGGGTTATGCTGAGCCCGGATATATTACATGGAAATTGGGCTGATCCGCTCGGGGAAAAGTTGACTTGGGCCAACCTGTTTTATCTTATTTACTAAAAACTTATCAAAATATTATTAGCACTAGTTATTCTCGTGCCATACACAATTAGATATTCATAATATTTAATTATGAGGTAAAATATAATATAAAATTAAATTAAGTTTATTTTATTCACCAATTAACTGTTATTTACTAATTTTTAAATTTTTTTATTAATATATAATTTATGTGAGATAATATATATGTAAGTATCTCACAATTATTTAATTAATTATATATATTTGAATTTTCTAAAACTAATAAAATATTAAAATTTTAGAAATAACATTAATATTTAAAATACAAATAAAAATTTTCTTAAATTCAAGTATTCAACTATATATCATAATTAATAAACAAATATTTTTGAATAAATAGAATTCACATTATAAATTTTATTTTATTTTATATATGGAATATGAATGTGAATTAAAAATTTAAAAAAAAGGCAATTATTTTGAATAATAGAAGAGATGCAACAATTGAATTGAGTAAGAGTTTGCACTTTCTATATGTTTTCATTGCATAAACACACAGTTTTTTTATTTGACATTTAGTTGAGATATATTGAAGAAGAAAAATAGAATAGGTAAGTGTAACTAAACTAAGAGTAAAAATTGAGGTGTGAAAGATATGCAAATGGTAGATTAATATACTACAAATTAATAAGTGGAGAATAATAATACTCTCTCCGTCCCACTATAAGTTGCTTGTTACTTTTGGGCATACAAATTAAGGTAAAAGTGAATAAGTACAAGTGATGTGATGAAAAAAGTGAAAAAATATAAGTGATGTGATGAAAAAACGTGAAAAAGTAATGAAAATAGTATAAAAAGTACTCCCTCCGTCCCAGAGGTGTTTTCACATTCGGGATGACACAACTTTTAAGAAAAGTTGAGTGTTGTGTAAAATTATATTATTAAAATAATGAGATTAGTTGGAATGTGAGGATAAAGTTAAAGTAATAGTTTCCATTTATAGGGTGTGAAAACAATTGTGGGACGGACAGAAAAGGAAAGTGTGAAAACAATTATGGGACGGAGAGAGTATTAAAAATAATAATAAAGAAGTGAATAGTAGTTTATAAAAAAAAGTAAAAAAGAAAATGAGCAACAGATAATGGGACGGACGAAAATGACAAAATGAACAATTTATAGTGGGACAGAAAGAGTAATATTTTATTATTTTATTTTTTGCGGAAACTTGTGGAGAAAATCACTATTGTATTGTATTTATATTTATATAGATATAGATATAGATATAGATTTGTGAAGTAATGATATTACTCTTAAAATTTATATTATTGTTTATAGATAATTACTTATATTATTATTTATTTATATAGTGGTTTACAGTGTACAAGATGGAGTATGATTAAATAACTACAAAATTTGTTCATTCTATGAAATTATTACCATTATATGCTTTCGTGTAAACAACTATATTTATAACTAAAATCATAGTATAAAATGTAATGATATTAATAAATAATTTGATAATACAAATAAATGCATATTACCATATCAATTTTATAGGAGTACTACGTAAGTGCTTACAGCAAATGCATATAGATGTTATAATATATTATATTAATAAGTGAACATGATATTAGATTATAGTTTAGTGGTTTTAAGCCACAAGATTTTAGATGTTAGCGTGAGTGCAGCCTAGCGCCAATGGCGGCAGGCCACAACGGCGCTCTGCGCCCCTTGCGCGACGGCGAACCGGCCGCCGCGGCGCATCTGTTCACGCCTCCTCGCGACGGCGATAGCCTCAGACGCGCGACGCTGCCCCTGGTTCGGCTGGGTGACGGCGGTCGATAACTGTGCGAACGCCATACTTTCCTGCGACGGCAAATCGCCGGTTTATGGTCTACGACGGTTGCGGGAACGACGATTCCCCCAATTTTTATTCTGCGCGCGATGACGGCAGCCGCTGTGACGGCCTGTTCAGCGCGCCAGCGACACTCGCCGAACAATGGCTCGCGATGCCCGATGGGCACGGCGGCGACGACGCGATGGTAGACCTGTTTTTCGCGTCGGCAACGACACCCGAGAGAAGTGGATTCAACGTTTTTTTCGCCCATTCTCTCCACGATTTTTTTTCCGCCCGCAAATTTCGGAATCCCTTGACATTCTCTACGATCTGAAAACTGAAACTTTGACCTTGTTCACTTCCGTAAGCCCTAATTCCTTGATATGGGCCGCCAATTCTTGGGCCCTCTTAATAATAAAATAAATAAATAAATATAAACATATTTACTTGGGCCAATTTTTTTATATTGATTGGGCATTTTATTTAGTTGATCCTAATTAATTTGGATCCTAATAATTATTTTTGGGTCCGAAGTCCCATTAATAAAATTCATAATGGTATTATGAAGCCCAAATCTTCAAATTTTTTAAGGCCTTATCCAATAATTATTTTTAGGTCTCATTAATAAATGTCTCATAAAAGTCATACACCCAAAAATATTAATACTCCTACAATTAATTAATTTTTTGTCTTAGCAATTTTTTATTGATTGAGCCTTAATTATTAAATGCTACAAACAAATAATTTTTAATAAATTTCAATTTATTAATTTTTGTAGCAAAAACATGTTAAACATCACTAAACGTGAATTCGATAAATTGACACTTGATTGCCATAACTTCTTGACATGTGCTCTCAACGTTGAAATCCATTTAGCCTCTAAGGACCTTAATGACACAATTAGACAACTATCTAAATCCACTCCTGCCCAAAAGGCACAAGCTCTAATCTTCTTAAGACATCATCTTCACAAAGATCTTAAGAACGAATACCTCACTGAAAAAGATCCATCGATATTGTGGAAATCCCTCCAGGATCGATTCCAACAACAACACGATGTGATCCTCCCCGAAGCCAGACATGAATGGATAACACTTAGTTTCCAAGAATTCAAGTCTGTAACGGAGTACAACTCCGCCCTACATCGTATAGTTTCTCAGCTTAAGCTGTGTAAAGAAACAATAACTGATGATCAATTAATTGAAAAAAACTCTTTCCACTTTCCACGCTATTAATCTTGTACTCCAACTGCAGTACAAGGCCAAAGAGTATCAATCACACTCCGAGCTCATTTCTGCACTTTTAGTTGCAGAAAAGCACAACCAATTGTTGATGAAAAATCACAATACTAGACCGGTTGGCTCACAAGCTGTGCCTAAGGCACATGCTACTCGGAGGAACTCTAGAGGCCGTAAACGTGGAAAAGGAAATGAGGCGAGTGGGGGCCGCGGATCGACCCGGGGTCGAGGCCTTGGTAGGGGAAGAGGTCGAGGTCGCAACAATGCACAACCTAGTGCAACTTTACAGAATGCACCTCAAGATCAACCATCGAGCTCACGTGCACAGAACAAACAAGTTTGTCACAAGTGTGGATGCGACGACTATTGGTCTCGCTCGTGTCGTACACCAAAATATTTGGTGGAGACGTATCAACGTATGCTAAAAGATAAAAAAGGGAAGACTCCTCACGGTGAAACACACCACACCACACCGACCTGCTCGAAGCAGGCTTTGTCATAGACAAGGATGACCTCTTGGGTGAACATATGACTATTGTCTACGAAAATAATTTAATACGTTTTTTATAAAGTAGGACCTAAGTGACCCCTTGTGCGACTGATCAATCAGCGTCTGTAATCTTGGCTCTCCTTAGCATTCCTCATATTTAAACGTACAATTGTGTGTTTATGGAGATTAATGTGTTGTGCTTAGTAGATAGTGCTACTACACATACTATCTTGAAAGATAGACAATTTTTCCAAATATTAACTGAAAAGAAAGGAAGTGTCACTACTATTTCCGATGACGACATATAAATCATTGGCTTTGGAAGAGCCTCGATCATACTACCTATGAGTACCGAATTAATAATCGAAAATGCTTTATTGTTTTCATAATCAAAGCGTACCCTCCTCAGTTTCAAAGACATTCGACAAATGACTATCATATTGAGACGAATACTGAGGACAATAGTGAATATCTGTTAATGACTCACTATTTAAATTATCGTAAACACATCGTCGAAAAACTTCCATCTTTCTCGTCTGGCTTGTATTACACATACAATAGACCCTCAAATCTCCATATAACACTTAATCTAAAATTTAATGATCCAAATTCTTTCAAACGATGGCATGAGCGGTTAAGACATCCCGGACAAACCATGATGCTTCGGATTCTATGTAATTCATCTGGCCATAACATAACACACAACATAATCCTTTCTGTTAATGAATACATATGTGATGCTTGCACAATGGGTAAACTTATAATTTGTCCTTCTAGTAGTAAAGTAAGAACTGAATCTCCTAAATTCCTTGAGCGAATTCAAGGAGATATTTGTGGACCGATACACCCAACATCTGGACCATTTCAGTATTTTATGGTCCTAATAGATGCATCCACTCGGTGGACTTATGTCACCATGCTATCCACTCGCAATACTGCTTTTGCAAAACTTATTGCACATATTATTCTGTTGAGATCTCAATTCCCAGATCATCATATTAAATCCATTCGTATGGATAATGTCGATGATTTCACCTCTAAGGCATTCGATGATTTTTGCATGGCACTGGGAATCAAAGTGGAGCATTCGGTTCCTCATGTTCATACTCAAAATGGTCTAGCTGAATCATTAATTAAACGTCTTAAATTAATCGCTAGACCGCTACTACAAAAAACGAACTTACCTGTTTCATGTTGGGGGCATGCTATTCTACATGCATCATCACTAATCCAAATCCGACCAACTGCATATCATGAATATTCTCCTATTCAACTCGTGCGTGGAAATGAACCTAACATTTTCCATCTGCGTACATTCGGTTGTGCAGTGTATGTTCCAATACCACCACCTAAGCGAACATCTATGGGCCCATAAAGAAAACTCGGTATTTACATCGGTTATGTATCTCCCACCATACTTAAATACCTCGAGCCTTTAACTGGGGATCAGTTTACAGCCCGTTTCACTGACTGCACATTCGATGAAGATCTATTTCCGGCTTTAGGGGGAGAGAAAAATACCACAATTAATAAATGCCGTGAAATTACTTGGAACACAAAAAATCTTCAGTTCTTAGACCCACACACAAATCAAACTGAACTTGAAGTTCAAAAGATAATAAATTTGCAATACTTAGCAAATAATCTGCCACATGCATTCACTGATCATAAAGGCGTGACTAAGTCGCATATACCTGCGGTAAATGCGCCTCAAAGGGTACAACTCCCTTTGAAGATAAATGTTAATCCCCCATGCACCAAAAGCGTAAAGGAAACATTAACATAAGCGAACCAAGTTCGCGTAAGTGTAAAGCTAGCAAACACACTATGTCACCCCTTAAATCTCTTGAAGAGATTCGTCCTAAAGACGAGAAATCCTAGTAAAAAGCACGTGCACATAGCAATCAAAATACTAGGATTGCGGAACACCCAGATCAATACATACCTTTGGGAAATGATAAAGATTGGGTTCACATGAATCTTAAAATAAATAAACACAGGAGACAAACATATCACTGTTGTCGACAACATATTCGTACCCATAGTTGCTCTTTCTAAATCTGTTACCAGTATCTAAATTCAGTGCTCGAAGCACTTTGATTAGATGCAATAGAAAGAAGCAAATATGGAAGAGCTAGACTCACAAAATAAACTGTTTTGTTCTATCGTACATACCCCCTAAATATTTTATCCTTGAAGGATATAAATGGGTATTAATATGAAACAAAATGAAGTTAAGAGATACAAAGCGAGATTAATAGCTTAAGGGTTTTTCGCAGTGACCCATTATTGAGTTTGATGTGATCAAACAAATTCTCCTGTTGTTAATATTATAAAGTTCTGCCATATATCCCTGGCAGTTAAATGCAGTTAATGGACATAGTTACCGCATACTTATACAGATCATTAGATTCTGATATTTATATGAAAATCCCTGATGGATTAAATATTCCCCAAATGAGGAATAACAAACATCGTAGTATGTTCAACATTAAATTGCAACGCTCATTATATGGCTTAAAACAGTCAGGTCATATGTGGTATAATCGACTAAGCGAATTCTTCCTGAAGAAGGAATACGTAAATAACGAGGCTTTTCCTTGTGTCTTTATTAAGAAATCCCGTAATGGTTTTTGCATCATCTCGGTGTATGTTGATGATCTAAACATTATCGGAACAAGGAAAGAGATTGAAGAAGCAAGTTCAATCTTAAAAACTGAATTTGAAATGAAAACTTTGGGTAAAACCAAGTTCTATCTCGGCTTGCAGATCGAGCATTTTCCTGAAGGAATACTGATACACCAATCAGTTTACCTAAAGAAAGTGTTGGAGAGATTCCATATGGATAAATCTCATCCTTTAAGCACTCCAATGGCTGTCCGTTCCCTTGATTTGGAAAAGGACCCATTTAGACCTAAAGAAGATACCGAAGAGCTATTGGGACCTGAGGTTCCCTATCTAAGTGTAATTGGTGCACTGCTCTATCTTGCAAACTGCACTAGGCCCGATATTGCCTTTGCAGTGAATCTACTTGCAAGGTTCAGTGTCTCCCCTACAAGGAGACATTGGAATGGTGTGAAACATATCTTACGATATCTTCAAGGTTCACAAGATCTTGGTCTTTTCTATCAAAGAAACCAGGACAAAACACTTGTAGGTTATGCTGATGCTGGTTATCTATCTGATCCCCATAATGCGAAATCACAAACGGATTATGTTTTTCTCTGTGGTGGAACAACCATTTCATGGAGATATGTCAAACAAACTTTGGTGACCACATCGTCAAACCACTCAGAGATCATAGCTCTGTACGAAACTACACGAGAATGTGTTTGGTTAAAGTCCCTTGTAAAACACATTAATGATTCGTGTGGTATCCCTTCTGTTGACTTAAGCCCCTCAATTATCTATGAAGATAATGCTGCATGTATTGCACAAATGAGCAATGACTATGTCAAAGAAAACTTGACGAAACATATTTCCCCAAAATTCTATTATCCTCACGAACTCCAAAAAAGTGGTGAGATCACGATAAAACAAGTACGCTCAAGTGACAATTTAGCTGATTTGTTCACTAAATTCCTTCCCACTTCGACTTTTGAAAAGTACGTACATGGAATCGAGATGCGTCGACTTGGAAGGTTGTTATCTTCAGGGGGAATATCAAATACTAAACAATCATGATGATTGGATCCTCAAGATCATTTATAATATTCCACTGGGCAACTCTTGTATTCTTCCTTGTCATTACTATGTCCAAGGGGGAGTGTTATAATATATTGTGTTATATATTATATTATTAAGTGGACTTATTAGATTATAGTCCAGTGGGCTTTAGGTCCACAAGACTTAGATGTTAGGGTTAGGTACTTCTATATAATGTATCGTACACCCTTGTATTTCATGACACTTCCATATTGTAAACACTTTTACGACATATTATAGTTTATTCTCTCCTGGCTTGGTCGCCCCCAGACGTAGTCACTCTGTGACAAACTGGGTTTACAACTCTGTGTTCTTTATTTACGCTTTACGCTTTTCTCTCGATTACAACAATAGACACCTTCCTATTGTTGAAGCGGAAACAATTTCAACTTATCAAACATGCCTTAAAGATTCTATAACATTTTTTGAACTATCATTCTCCTAATTATATCTCTCAATGCTTTTTGCCTAATTGCTGAAATGACTTTGTTAATATATATATATATATATTAAAAAATATTTTTTATATGTAATTTCGTTTAGGTATAAGATTTCGTAGTTCATGATAATAACAAAAGATAATTATATATTACAAAATGTCATCCCATATTATTATAATTTGCAGATGCTAACAAAATAAAATATTATTAAATTTGGAATAATATAAACACATACGTAAGTATTAAAAGTGATGATTAGATCCACACATAATATTCATTTACGAATAACTTAACATCTTACAAAAATGTGATATATAATAATAATAATAATAATAATAATAATAGTAATAGTAATAATAATAATAATAATAATAAATGATTAGATGTGCAAATAGTTTATAAAAATAACAATAAAATTGATATTAAATAAAAAAATAATTAAATCAATTACGGTCAATACAATGCATATACAATGAATAAATAATATATGGGGTAGAGAATCAAATTTGAGAATTGTAATGTTTTGTGAGTTGTGATTTATGAGTTAAGGATTTATATAAAGCTGTGAATCAATAAATCTTGATTTCTTGAATTTATATATAGATTTATAATGTTTTTGATATATATATATATTTATTCGATAATATAAATCTATACATATATACTTTGAGACTATCTTATCCACACAATATTTAAATTATGAATGTGCTAACATCTACGTAAGTATGTAAGATTTAAATTATAAATTTTATTATTATATAAGTATGTTAAAAGAAAATTAAGAATATAACAAAATATATTATTAAAAATATCAAGAACATAATATTTTAAAATATAAATTTTTATTATTATATAGATATGTTAAAAGAAAATCAAGAATATTTTAAAAAATATATTATTAAAATAATCAAGAACATAATATCTTTTAAGATTTATTTTCTTACGATTTCTTGAATTTACATATATGTGTATTAATAATTTATATATATATATGTGTGTGTGTGTGTTGATTTCTTGAATCAAACATATACGTGTATCAATAATTTACACTCTCACAGCGTATATACAATATTGAGGTAAATAAACTAAGTAATTAAAAAAGACAAAAATTTATATACAAATTTCTACCAAAGAAATATCCATTTTAGAAAAATTCGCGGGTTTAAATCGGGTCAGTCGGATTTAAGTATTTTTTTTTTAAATTCGCGCAACTTGTAGTTTTAGTTTTTTTTGCTCACAACTATGTTACAATTTGAGCAAATGCGTGTTATTTTAAGGCAAAATATGTGTTACAATTAGTGTAAATGTTGTTTTCTACATATATTCATTTATTATTGTAGAAGTAAATATTTTTCATGCAATGTAACACATGTATATGTTACTCCCTCCGTCCCAAAGCAATTTGCAAGGGAGGAGTGATTACAGTTTAAATATGCATGTATTTTACCTATTTTGTGTATTATTTTGTGTACTATAATGTATTGTTTAGCGTATTTATATATAATTTCACACTTTCTAATTAGTTATAAGTATTTATGTTTTCTATATAAATAAGAGACATACGTATAATTCAACATGACCATTATGTCTATTGTATATTGTTGAGGTCTTAAGTGGAGTTATACTTATCCAAATTTTATGATATTGAACACCTAAGACAATGTACTAAATTCTTAAGACATTTAGTGATCAAATTTTACAAGTTTGGATTGTATTTGTACTCAAAAGTGAAGACTCCATTTCTGTCCAATGTTTGGACTCAAAACACATTTTCGTATTTCCACAATATCTGGAGCTTCACTAATCCAATTGAACCAATTCCAGTTGTATTTGATCACTAATTCGTTGCTTTACAACTTGTCTTCAGGGCTCAATTGTCAAAAGTTCCGGCTTCAATGGTCAAAATGACAATCAATGCAAGGGCTTCAGAATTCCGCCATCTCAGGGAACATGTTGGGAAACAATTCACCATAATTCACACAAAAGTCCAATTTACACAAGACCAAAGCCATTGGTTAGCCAAGAAATTTATAAAGACACAGTAAAAATATTAAAGGAATTGATTTTGTGCAACCTGAGATATCTGCTTTTCAAAAGACCACCATAAATACGCGGAGAAAAACAATCTAGTTTTACCAACTTCACTATTCTGGTCATAACTCACAATCTAGAGATCCGATTTTTTAGATCTTAGACTCCTTGGAAAGCTAATCCAACGGCCTACAACTTTCATTCAGAAGTCAAGATGAAATTCTGACGGAAAGGGCAATTAAATTACTGATCTTTACAGGTCACGTGAATTGGTTGCTAAAGTCTTCATGATTCACTATTTGGAGGCCTATATAAAGAGCCCTTTAGCAACCTTTGAAGGCATCCCATTTTCCTCGTAATCCTTCTATCTTAGTTTAGTATCTCTCTTAGAAATATGAGTTCTTATTGTATTAGTATGAGTAGCTAAATATTTTACTAGAGTTAGGGATGAAGCTTTAGTAAAGTATTAGTAATGTTCTTGGTTATTCAATAAAGATTTTCAAAGTTTCAATCTTTTAGTCATTTGAAGAGTTTTTAAGAGAGGTTTTGATGTGTCATTACTTTGATTTGTTGTAGACTTATTGGCACAACAAATGCTTAGTTTTACACATCAACTATTGATTTTATAAACTTGTTCGAAGGTCTAAAGATACTTTTCAAAAGTATTATATGTGCTCAAAGTTATATCTTCCGATTGAAATCACTTGATTGTTAGATTTCGATTGAGTTATCAAAGATAACCAAGATCATAACTCTAGTATTTTTTTATCTAAAGTGGAATCCCAAAGCTCTAGTATTTTGTTACTTTATTGAAACCTCTCAACTAGATAATATTTTTTTCTTCCAAATCTCCCTGTGGTTCGACACTCGGTCTCCCGAGAAATTTTATTACTTGAAATCAACCTACACTTGGGTACGTAACTCTCAACGAGCTATCACGTTTTTGGCGCCGTTGCCGGGGAGGTTTTGCGGAGAACAAATCCATCGGTTGTGAGGTTTATCCTCACAAGTTTGTGAGTTCTTCTCTCCATCTCTCTACTGTATTATATTTATTTGTATGCATAATTGGACTCGTGATATTATAAGTGGTCGTTTAATAAGAGGTTATAACATTAATTTTAGAAATATTGCATCAAGTATGGCCGACAATGAAAGTGTTGATGGAGATAATGTTCAAAAGCAAAATGATTTTGAAAGACGCAATAATGAAAATTTGCATGTGCATCCTATGAGTGAATTTATTGAACCCCAACAAAATTCGGTTCCATCATGCATGGTGTACCCTCAAGATGCATATAATTTTAGGTTTAAACATGGTATGATTCAATTACTCCCTAATTATCATAGTTTTGACTCTGAAAATCCTTACTTGCATTTAAAAGAATTTGAAGAAATTTGTGCAACATTTAATGAACCAAGGTGTACTCAAGAAGCTATTAAGCTAAAGTTATTTCCTTTTTCTCTTAAAGATAAAGTAAAAACTTGGCTTAATTCTCTTAAACCAAACTCAATTACATCTTGGCAACAAATTCAAACTGAATTTAAAAAAAAATTCTTCCCGATTAATAAGACGAATGCTTTAAAAAAAGAAATCAAGATTTTTTTCCAAAAGAGTGATGAGCAATATTTTAAATGTTGGGAACGTTTTAAGGATTTATTAAATGTTTGCCCTCACCATGGTTTTGAAACTTGGAGAACCGTAAGTTTCTTCTATGATGGTTTAAACGCTGAAACAAAACAATTTGTGGAAATGATGTGTAATGGTGAATTTTTGGATAAAAATCCAGATGATGCACTTGAGTATTTAGACCATCGAGTTGAAAAAACTCAATCTTGGTATAATGAAAAGACTTCTGAAGGTTCAATTAGATCTAAGCTTGAAAATTCTAAAGGAAAATATAATTTAAGTCAAGAAGACGATCTAAATGCTAGAATTGAAAGTTTAACTAAACAAGTTGAAAGTTTGCAACTAAAGAAACCTAAGGAAGTAAAATTTGTGTAAAATAATGACATATGTGAAATTTGTGCCATTAATGGACATGTAACTAATGAATGCCCACAAATTCCTATTTTCAAAGAGATGTGTCTTGAACAAGTAAATGCATTATCTAATTTTCAAAATTCATATCCATCAGCTTTTTCTGAAACATACAACCCAAATTGGAAAAATCATCCAAACTTTAAGTGGAAAAATGAAAGTGTGTCACAACCTTTTCCCACCCAGAAAAACCCCAACTCCAATTTCACCCAACATAATAAACCACATATAAAAAGCCTTGAAGAAACTTTACAAGCCTTTATGCAAGGACAAACAACCATCAACAACCAAACGTCACAAGTCATCAATGATATTAAAAGTACATTATCTACTTTAAATAATTCCTTAAGAACAGTTGAGAAAGGAAAGTTTCCTGCTCAACCTCAACAAAATCCTGCTGGGCAATGTCAAATTTCCTCTGATGCACCAGAAAATGTTAATTTTGTCACCACTTTACGAAGTGGAAAACTAATTGACAAAACAATCAACCTTAAGAAACAGGAAGTTGAGTCAACCCAGACCCCAAATAATGAAGATAAAAATAAAGGAGAAGATGAAAATAAGAATTTAAACCCTGTTAAGAAATCATCCACTGCTCCTTTTCCTCAAAGATTACACCCAATTAAGAAATTGGACCAAAACTCTGAAATATTTGAGGTTTTGAAACAAGTAAAAGTTAACATTCCACTACTAGATGCAATTGTTGATATGGCGAACTAATACGTCGGTTTCAGAAATAATCCCCAAGGTTTGCCAGGTCGCCAGAGCTCATCCGAGCTGGAGAAGGTCCAGAGATCGCCTGTCTGTGGGTACACCAGAGCTCGCCCGATACCCCGAAATCTGGTCAAGGCTCGAGAGCTCGCCCGATACCCCGAAATCTGGTCAAGGCTCGAGAGCTCGCCCAACCTACCGGAGCTCGCTGGGAGCTCGCCCATAAGCTCACTCATTAGTCAATAGGACCCTGATGGCGCACTCTTTTTCCCTCCGTCCGGTTTGTCCACAAGGGTGGTTTACGGCGAGGTTTTTAATGAGGCCCATCTAGTCTAAGGCATAGTAGTAGGACGAGGCGCGGTAGGGGAAGCGGTGTGAGAGATCAAGACGGGGGTAAGGAACTCTCGTCAACACCGGAAGCCACATAGGCTCGTAAGGTGCCGTCTCACACTCGCACACCTATAAATAAGACCTCTCTTGTACTATTCACACAATTCTCACAATTCTAAAAATCAATACAATTCCTATTACAATATTTCTCTCTCTAAACTCTCTACACTCCCTCCTCATATTCTATTCAAGAGCCCAAAGAATCATAAGATTATTGTTTGATAGAATTAATTCGTTGTAAAACCACATAAACAAACACAATCAGTAAATTCTATCAACAATTTGGCGCTAGAGGAAGGGTGTCGAACCTGAAAAATTAAAAATCTCAAGAACGAAAAAGTTAGGGTTTGGTTGAAGGTTTGAAGATTTGAAGGTGTTCTTGATAAAACTCAAGAACACTAGGAGATACACATACACCTTCATCCCTTGAACGAAGAACCCAGATTTCCGGACAAAAACCCGAGTTTTTGGATTTCACGAAATCGACCCCGAACAAGTTTCCAAACGCGCGCGTGCTCACGGATAAATCGAATTTCAGATAATTCGTCACACGCGAGGCTAGACGAAAACTTGCACAGCTCCACCTAAGCTGGACGACCACCACACCGGCGACCTCCACCACTCCGGCGACCTCCCTCCACTCCGACGACCTTCAGCAAGCTACTCCCTCCGAAACCCAAAAATGGCTAACACTCGAGCCGCCAAGGGACAGGCCTCCGCAGCTGCGGGAAGGTCTAAAGGGGGTGATCAAAACCAGGCCGAGGTGGAGACTTCACACCAGGTGGTGGAGACATCACAACCACCTCCCCAGAAGAGCACAGCAGCTCCGCGACCTCCGCGAGTTGCGGTGACCCAGGAAGACTTGGCCCCCGCTCTGAGGGACCTGGTCAGCAATCCTGACGAGCTCCAACGCACTATCGCGACCCTACAGAGGTTGCAGCAACGACAGCAGGATGAACTCGCCCTGGTACCCCGACGAGTTCCAGATGCCGAAGCCCGAGAGCAGACCAGGCCCACTCAAGGCACCCAGACCAGAGGGGACTACATCGTACTCCCCACCAAACAGGAGGCGAGTTCGGCACAAGCCCGCCAGCGTAGGGAGAGGACTGGTTAGGCCAAAATGGTGGAGGAGGGTCCTGCTCCCTACACGGGAAGGGAGTCCGCATACACCGGGGCATCTGGCACCCACCAATCACAAAGGAGGGAAGTCCTCCAAGGCCGCCTGGGCCCAAGATACGAAGAGAATGAGCGTACGGCGGCCCCAACTGCGTCCCATGGGGACTCCGATCAGCAGCCACGCAGATCAGCCCACGAAAGGCTGAGGAGACCCGCCACTGACCGACTGGGTCCTCACGGCGGACGCCAATTCCAGCCCGTCACTGAGAGGTCACCCCAGAGTGAGGCACCTCGGGGACGTGCGTCCGCGAGACACACGACCTTTGAGCACCCTCCGCCGGAGATGACCCGAGATGACGAGCTGACCTCACTGAAAAAGGCCGTTGAAATGCTACAAGCACAAGTAGCAGCCAAGTCTGGCGGACCTGATGCCACGGCTCTCCCCACCTCTCCATTGGCACCTGCCATCCTCCGCGCACCGGTCCAGAAGAAAATTCAATTCCCAGTTATGTCCGCATACGAAGGCGAATCAGACCCAAAAGTTCACCTGGCTAAGTACGCAAACTTCATGATTTCGGTCGGCGCCACCGACTCCACCCAGTGCCAGAACTTCCCGCTGACCCTAGGGGATAGAGCTCACCGATGGTTCTCTTCACTCGCCCCGGGGTCAATCTGCTCATTTGGCCAACTCTCACGGGAGTTCTTGGCCCACTTCTCTGGGTTCGGGTCCTACCTTACCCAGAAACACCGACTCGCCAACATCCACCAAGGCGAGAGCGAGACCGACCAGCAGTACCTGGAAAGGTTCGACAAAATTCTGCTGGAAGGCGAGCCGGTGAGTGAAGACACCAAGGTCATCGCAGCGATGGCCGGACTCAGGAAGGGCACCGACCTCTGGAAGAAGATGCACCTCGCATGTCCCAACACTTATAGCGAATTCCGCCACAAGGCGGGGGTGTTTGTGGCTATGCAGGAGGCACTACTGAAAGAAGTTGGTGCCCACGAGGAAAGGAAGCCCTACGGGAAGAAGTCCGGGGGCACCTACAAAGCTCCCCGGAACTTGAAGGCCTTTGGCGAGGGAGACGAGCTCAAAGAAAAGCTTAATCAGGTCCTCACTGTCTCCGTTGACCACGTCTTCACTGCCGTCAAAGGCAAGGCCATGCTGGAAGAGCCGAGGCGAATCCGCCAGGACCGCACAAAGCTCAATCCCAACAAATTCTGTGCCTACCATCAGGCCATCGGCCACTTCACCAGCGAGTGTCGAGACCTCCTCAAGCAACTCTGGAAATTTTATGAGGAGGGGAAATTGGCCGAGTTCGTGAAGAAGGCCCCAGCTAAGAGACCGAGGTTTGAGAGGAGGGCTACCTCCGATGACGAGGAGGAGGAAGCAGACCAACCTGGTCCCCATCACAGACGGAGGGCACCTCCCCAACCTCAGCAAAATATGGAGCCTACTCGGGAACTCTTAGTCCTTGAGGAAGAGATCGGAGCTGCCGGAGGTCTCCTGGACGGGGGATCCTCCATATCCAAGAGAAAAAGGAAGGCCAAAATCCGGGCCATAAACCAAGTCCAGGAAGGCAGCTCCGGACCCAGATCCATCTCACAGCTCGCTGACGAGCTGACATTTTCTTCAGTGGACCTGGAGGGGGTACTGATGCCCCACAACGACTCGTTGGTGATAACAGCCGACATCATGAAGGTCCGAGTTCACAGGCTACTTGTGGACACCGGCGCATTCACCAACATCCTCTTCAAGTCTACCTTGGATGCCTTAGGTGATTTTGAGTCGTACCTGGAACCTAGCAATGCTAGGATAGTGGGGTTTGGAGAAGCTGTAACCGTCCCCCTAGGTAGTGTTAGGTTGAGCGCCCAACTTGTATCGGCTGAGGACCCCGAAAGGAGACTGACTAGGCTCATAGATTTCCTAGTTGTCGACCAGCAGTCCTCCTACAACGGGTTCCTTGGCCGCCCTTTTATTAATGAATTCAAAGCGGCGTGTTCGACCTACTACTACTGTTTAAAATTCCCAACTCCAAAAGGTGCCAGAACTATAAAAGGTGACCAGAAAAAGGCTCGAGAGTGTTTACTCCAAATCAAAGATGGCCGGGTCAAGAAGTCCGTTACACAAGTCCACATCCTCGAAGAGGACGTACAGATCCCTGCAAATGAGCCAAACATTCTAGACGTCATCTCAGTCGAAACTGAGATGATGGAGGTAGGCGATTTGTCAGAAATCAACCAAGGCATTGGACCTGTGCAAGACACACAACCGACACCAATGGAGGACTTGGGAGAAACCCAAGTGTTGAGACCTGCGCAGGGGTCGGTACCTGCGCAGGGACATCAACCTACTCCCATGGAGGTAGCTGATGAGGCCCAAGGTGGGGGACCTGCGGGAGGTCAAGAACCAACACCAATGGACGTTGACCCAACTCCCCAAGTCACCACACCATCCCAAGCTGACAAACCACCGGAGATGTTCACAGCTGACGAGTTCGCCCAAGCTGAGAGCCAACCCGATGACCTTGAACCGCGCATAGGCCACGAGCCTGCGCAGATGTCACAAGGGGAGTGGGACGAGTTCAACAACGACCCGAGGTGGAAAAGTCAGAAGAGAAAAGCAACCCCCATGGAAGAGTTGACGGCACTCCCGGTGGACCCGGAAAGGGACTTAGAACTTTTCATCGGTTCTGAGTTACCTGAACCGTACCGGTCGAGGATGGAGCTGTTCTTAATGACCAACCTGGACGTGTTTTTCTGGTCCCAAGAAGACATAACAGGGATTCCGTTGGAACATGCTTGCCACAGACTTAACATTGATCCGACGAGGAGACCCGTACGCCAAAAACGAAGAAAGTATGGACCAGACAAGTACGCAGCTCTAACAGTTGAGGTGGAGAAGTTGTTAGACAACAAGCTCATCAAGGAGGCTTTGTGTCCGCAGTGGGTCGCGAACCCCGTCCTGGTGAAGAAACACAATGGGACGTGGAGACTCTGCATTGACTTTACAGACCTGAACAAAGCATGCCCGAAGGACAACTTCCCACTACCTCACATTGACCAGCTGGTGGACAGCACTGCAGGCCATGAGATGATGACATTCATGGATGCTTTTGCGGGCTATCATCAGATAGCTCTACACCCGGATGACCAGGAACACACGGCTTTCTACACCAACAAGAACATGTATTGCTGGGAAAGGATGCCGTTCGGACTCATCAACGCCGGAGCCACCTACCAAAGATTGGTGAACAAAATGTTTGACCAACACATCGGCGAATCCATGGAGGTGTACGTGGACGACATAGTTGTCAAGAGTTTGAGAAAGGAGGACCACCTGGACCACCTGAAACAGACCTTCGACATACTAAGCCACTACAACATGAAGTTGAACCCCAAGAAGACCAGCTTCGGCGTACACTCTGGGAAGTTCCTGGGGCACCTAGTTAGCCAGAGGGGGATTGAGGTCAACCCAACACAGGTCCAATGCATAATTGAGATGGGGATACCCGACTCCATCCAAAAAATTCAAAGGCTGACAGGGTGCATGGCAGCCCTTAACAGATTCATCTCCAGGTCCGGCGACAGAAATCGTCCATTTTTCGAGACAATTAAAGCAAACACACGGAGGTACAAAGAGGCGGCCAAGGCCAACAAGCTCCACCTCAAAAACTACTTCGTCTGGACAAATGAATGCCAACGAGCCTTCGAAGATATCAAAACATACCTGGTGAATACACAGATTCTGTCGAAGCCAATACCTGGAGAGAAGCTGTATCTGTACCTAGCCGCATCGGAGGTGGCCATCAGATCCGTCCTGGTCCGAGAAGAGGCGAAAACACACCTCCCAATGTACTACGTGAGCCAAGTCTTACATGAAGCTGAGTTGCGGTACACCCCAACAGAGAAGTTGGCTTATGCACTGGTGATGAGTGTTAGAAAATTGAGGCCTTACTTCTTTGACCATCCAGTAGAGGTGCTGACAACGTTCCCACTGCGTCAAATACTACAGCGCCCAGACACTGCCGGACGCCTGCTGAAATGGTCACTGGAGATCAGCCAATACGGTATAACCTATGCACCCCGAACAGCGATCAAGGGACAAGCACTGGCCGACTTCATCGTCGAGCTAACTTTCCCACAAGATCCGACGAGGGGGCGTATAGCTCCGTGGCATCTCTACGTGGACGGATCATCAACTAGCATGGCAGCAGGCGCCGGTGTGGTCCTGATTAGCCCAGACAGACAAGTCTTCACCTCCGCAATTCGCTTCGACTTTCGAGCAACCAACAATGAGGCGAAGTATGAAGCGTTGATAGCAGGACTTAGGCTATCATTAGCTGTGGGGGCAACCAATCTTCAAGTTTTCGGAGATTCCCAGCTAATAATATCCCAAGTCCGGGGGGAATTTGAAGCAAAAGACCAGCATATGATGACCTACCAGAAGATAGCCGCGCATCTGATCTCGATGTTTACACAAGTTTACATCAATCAAATACCGCGGCTAGAAAACACACAAGCAGGTGCTCTAGCCCGGCTAGCTACTAGCAACGGCGAAGCCGAATTCACGGAGGTTGTGATCACCACACTGAAAAACCCCTCGACGTCCGATTACAAGATAAATCAGACCTCGAGTGGGGGGCAAGAGGATAGTGAAGATGGTGAAGATTGGTGCACTCCAATCCGAAAATACTTAGCAGACGGAACAACCCCCGTAGACGCCTGGGAAGCTAGCCGGTTAATAAAGCAAGCTGCCAGATATATGCTGCTGGATGGCCAGCTCTATAAACATGGATTCTCTCTACCCCTACTCAAATGCCTAACTAAGAAGCAGGGGTCCGAAGTGTTAGAAGAAATTCACGAAGGGATTTGTGGGAGTCACGCTGGGGGACAAGCATTGGCATATAAAACGACCAGACAGGGCTACTACTGGCCCACTCTTCGAAAAGATGCCATCAGCTTCGCTCGAAGGTGCCGAAAGTGCCAACTCTTCACACCTAACATCCACTCCCCAGCCAACCAGCTTAAGTCGGTTTTCAGCCCATGGCCTTTCGCGAAATGGGGTATCGACTTGATCGGCCCATTTCCACCCGGTAGAGGCGGTGTAAAGTTCGCTGTTGTAGCAGTAGACTACTACACTAAGTGGGCTGAGGCCGAAGCTCTCACAACCATAACCCAAGAAAGGATGATCGGCTTCATTTGGAAAAACCTGATCTGCAGGTTTGGACTCCCGCAGTCGGTCATCACTAATAATGGAAGGCAGTTCGACGGATAGAAGTTGAGGGACTTCTGCAGTTCATGGAACATCAAGAAGCACTACTCAACTCCGTATCACCCCCCGTCGAACGGCCAAGTCGAGGCAGTAAACAAGATCCTGAAACACATACTGAAGCTCCGCCTCGAAGAAAAGAAGGGGAGCTGGGCAGACGAACTCCCGGAGGTCCTATGGTCCTATAGAACTTCCTATAGGGCCAGCACCGGGGAGACCCCGTTTGCCCTAGCCTTCAGGACTGAAGCCGTGGTCCCGATAGAAGTCCAGAACAAGACTTGGAAGGTGGTGGGATATGATGAAGAAAAGAATGATGAAGCCTTGGCAGTAGAAAAAGATCTGATCGAAGAGACCAGGGCTTCATCAGAAATGAAAAATGCCACCTACAAGTGCAGAGCGGAAAAATATTACAACTCTCAGGTCCGAGACCGAAAGTTCAAGGTCGGAGACCTGGTGTTGAAAAAGAAATTGATGACCCCACCAGGTGTATTCGGTTCAAATTGGGAAGGACCATTCCGGGTCACTGCAGCCTGGCCGAACGGTACCTATGATCTAGAAGACGCAGAAGGCAAAGCTTTGTCATACACCTGGAGCTCGGCACATCTAAAAAAGTTCTACCAATAGACTAGAATTCTGTAATAGACTAGTCGAAGGTTGGCATCAGAAATGTAGATGGCAACCGATGTAAATTATGTTGCTGAAAAAATTCAGAAAAATTCCCAAGTGTTTGGACCTGCGCAGCTCCCCAACCAGGCGAGCTGCACTTGGTCGCCCACTACTCCTAGTAGCTCGCCAAACCTAGCTCACCCACTTGCTAAAAAAAAAAAAAAAAAATTTTTTTTGCAATGCGCAAGGACCAAGGTCCCAAACGTTGTAATTAAATAGCTCGAAGGCAAAGGCCAAAGTGCCCAAGGTCGCGAAGGTACCCTTCTTAAAGGGTTGCTAAGCACCTACTGCCACAAGTTAGAAAAATTCGCGAAAAAGACAGAAACGTCTAAGGCAAGGTTCATGAAACCCAATGGCCCAACGTGAATCAATCGAAGTGCAGTTCGCTGCCCTAAGTGGCCTAAGACGAACGATTCGCGGCCCTAAGTGGCATAAGACGAAGAATACGCACTCTCAAAACAGAGGTACAATTCGTAGTCGAAAGTGACGTAAAACGAACGATTCGCTTCTCAAAGTAGAATAAGACGAACAATTACGTACCGGAAAAATAAACAAGAACGAGCTATTCTAAGAAATTATAACGTAAAAGCGCAAAAACATAAATGAAAAAAAGTTGGACAAAAAATGCTCGACTTATATTCAAAAGGATACTTAAGAGATTTTCAAGCCAAAAATATACTTGAAAAAATCCTAAGTATGAGTAGTGGTGCTGGCCACAAAGGCCGACCAGCTAGCAGTCTTTGAATTACAAAAAGCTCCTTCTGGGCGAGCTGCACGTGCCCGGCGAGCTAAATCTACTTGGATAAAATGTAAAGACTACAAAAATGGAGCTCCTTCTGGGCGAGCTCCGCAACCCGACGACCTACTACAACTTGGAAAATGTAAACTAAGCTAAGAAAGCAGTAATAAAGGGGGCCTAAGACTCGGGGGTGACCTGGCGGACGGGCATGGCGAGCTCGGCATCAGGAGTGATATTCCCGGAGAGTCCGCTTGTGCCGAGCTCGCTAATGTTTATCATCGCCTCCCCGCAGACCTCCTGCATCTGCTCCATCGTCGGCGGGGCCTCACCTCCAGCATCCCCCTCTGCACCCTCAGTCTCTTGGGCGAGGTCGGCAGTCAAGACCTGCTTCGTCTGGATAATGTTGAATTTCAGATGAGCAGCGTCGAGATTGATCCCATAGCCCGCGAGGTCCCCAATGTTCAATTCCGTGCCGGGGGGGATCGAGGACTTCTCCAGGCAGTCCTCAAACTCGCTGACGAGGGCTTCCCACTCGCTGTCATTATTAATCCGCGCCCATTGGAAGGAGCGAATTACCTCAGCAAAGCAGAGCATGAAGCCCTTGTCAGTGGCAACCACCTCGGCGAGCTCAAGTGCCTCGGGCGTTATGGCAGTGTCGGAACGGCCCCTGAGCTCGGCGATCTCCAGAGCCTGAGTGGCAACCTCCTCCCGCAGCTTGCGGCACTCCTCAGAATTCCCCCGGCTCTGATCCCGGAGGAGCCCTACCTCAACCCGGGTCAAGGTGAGCTCCTCCTCCCGAGCAGCGAGCGTCTGGCGAGCTGTTTCCAATTCGGCCTGTTGTTGGCGGAGGTCGGCCTGGAGTTTTTCTGCCTTTTTGATTGCAAGCCGCTCCGCCTCCAGCGAGGCCTTCGCTTTGGACTCCGCCCTCGCGAGCTCCTCAAGCGCCTTCTTCCGCTCGTCGCCCACCTTGGTGAGCGCTTTATTTGATTCGTGGCGAGCTCTATCTGAGGCGGCGATATCATCGTTGACGAGCTGAGCCGCCGCCATCGCTGCGCAGGCATAGTGCATCGCCAGCCTCGCCCTGTCAGCAGGCCTCTGCCTCTCGATCATCCCGAGCTCCGAGGCGGAGAGGTATTTGGGGGCCTCGGTAAAAACCCGGCGAGCTGCCCCATCGGGAAGGTCCCTCGATGAATTCAGGGCCCGGCACCGCTTGGCGACATGGAGAGGCTCAGGTCGTTGCGGGAACTCGGCGGGAGTGTACCTGCACATACTCAGATCAGTTAGCAAAAACCAAGGAGATTGCCAAGGCTTCCAACTCAAAAGAGGTCGCCCACTTACCCAAACCTATCGGGGTTGAGCCCGAGCAAGGTATCGTCCCGAATAGGGACCCCGTAGGGAGGCGGCGAGGGCGCACTCTGAGGAGTTGGAGGCACTGGAGAAGGTCGAACAGTAAGAGCTCGCCCGGACCCCGTTTGGCTTGATCCAGAGCCGCCCTCAGCCCTGGCTCGCTTGGCGAGGCGAGTTTCCTCTTCACTCACTCGCGAGCCTTCTCCCCGGTGGGGAGCTCGCTTCGTCTGATGGGGCGGAGGTGGTTGGGCACCCCGTTCAGGGCTTGAGCCTCGGCCCACCCCTTTTTTGGCTCCGGCGACCTTCTCCTTTGTCGGGGGAGGTGCCGAGGTCTTCTGAGAGCTAGAGCCCCCAGCCTTCTCAGCGGCTTTGGCGAGCTCTAGTTTCTTGGTAGCGTCCAAGACCGCCCCCGAAGGGATGCCTTCCCTCCCCGGATGAGGCTTGCCCATCTTCAGCTGCCGAGCTAGGAAGTGATAAGCTTCGGGAACCTCAACGGGCGGGAGCTCGTCAATAGGACCTGCACCTGTAAAACAAGCAACCAAGTCAGTTCGACGACCTTGACATACAAGACAGCGAGCTCTGGAAGCTCGATAATGGAAAGGCGCAAAACCTCGAGCGGCGAGGTGGTGTAGCGAGGTGATGAGACCGGCGAGCCGGCGGCAGTGGTGTTGACACAGATGTTCGATCTCACGGTCCTTTTTCTCCCGCAAGCAACACACCGTCCGCACAAACTCGAAACCTATCGAAACTGTCGGTCTCCCGCAGCTCGACTTGTGGCGCTTCAAACCTACAAAAAGATAGATTAGATCAGTAATCTAATCCGACGCACACACACTAAGGTACGCCACCTACAGCTCCCCTCCCCGTAGGTCTCGGGGGTAGGAATGCGCCCTCCGCGGCCATTGGAAGCTCGCCAATCCCCCCCGATGAAAAAGAACTGTTCCTTCCAATCCTGGACTTTGTTAGGGAGGTCGCCTAAAAATTTGCCCCCTGGGCGAGCTTGAAAAGAGTAATATCCCTTCCCCTCCCTCGCTTGCCTGATCACGATGAAGAGCTCGTTAATCTCCGCCGTGCTCAGCCAGTTTTCATAACCCTCGAGGCCGAAGACAGTCAGGGCGGCCAACAAATTGCTCCATGCATTCGGAGTGAGTTGGGTGATAGCGAGGCCCGTGTCCGCCAAAAACTGCCCAATTATGGGGTGGAGGGGAAGGGTGAGCCCTGCCTTCAGGGTGTGGTAGTTCATGGCTGTGAGCCCAGCAGGGGGGAGGTCGGCTCGCTCTTTCTCCTCGGCAGGATACATAAAAATGTCCAGCGGGATGCGGAACCACCTCCGAATATCTGGAAGGGCGAACTCGCTCATGATGCTCTCCACCCCGTTGGCCTTGAGATCAGACTTGCCAGCGGCTTTTCGAATCGGAGCTCGCCGGGGGTAGGGGGAAGTTCGCCCCGTGAGTTCTCACATATTCACCCCAGTCGAACTCATTTATGACCTCGGCGGAGACTTGATATTCCGGGAGCTTGGGGAAGGGAAAGTCGATAAAACTGAGGTATTCGTAAGTGACCTCCGTCCCCGTATCCTCATCGACCTCTTCGTCGACCTCACGGGCCAGCTCGCCAGCAAGGTCGCCGGCCCCAACCTCGGCGACCTCCTCCTGGGCCTCTTCAGCGGGAGTCGCTGCTCCCCCGCGAGCTCGCTCTGAGTAATCCCAGAGTTCGCGGAGGGGTGATTCCTCACCAGAACTAGTAGCTTGCTCGCTGGAGTCAGAGCGAACTGACCCCGAGAGCTCGCTACTGTCTGGGGAGGTTTCAGAGCTCGCCCCAGAGCTCGAGGAGAGGACCACAGGTGCTATTCGGGGGTTTGGAAGGTCATCGGTCATTTGTCCTTTGCCCAGGTCATGACGCGGGGGGGTATGGCTCGAGGAGTTCTCAGACATAATGAAGGCATTCGAAAATGTAGAACAAGGAAAGAGAAAGAGGAGAAATCCGGGTCTCTACCTTGGCAGGCACGTCTAGAGCAGAGGATTGATCTCCAGAAATGCGCTCTGAGAAATGAAGGAAGCAAAGTGAGGAAATTCTTCATTTTCGCCTATTTATAGGAGCGGGGCACAAGCTCAAAATTCCCGAAAGACCAGGGGCCTTTTTGCAAGGAATTTGAAAAGTTATCATTATTATGAGCGGGAATCGAGACGCCAAGAGATTTGCGTGACGCTTGGGATCCCGCATAGTGTCGGCCGAGGCGACCTCCGAGGCGCAGCTCGCCTACTAGCTCGGCGCCCCCGAAAATAGTTCGCCAGACCTCAAGTTCTCCAGCTCGCCCACA
>JAPKLY010000111.1:612110-677657 GCA_026898435.1 Prunella vulgaris | reverse complement strand
ATATCCTTTATTGCCATTACTTCAGTTTTGTTTCACTCTATGTACTAATGAATCTTAGTTTGAAATCAATTTATAATTCATTTTCACTTTAATGCCAATATGGAGGAGAAGTTCCACTTGGACAAATCTATCACAATTAAGATAAAATTTCTAAAATTATACTCCCTCGATGCTAGAAATTTTTTTACATATCTTTTTACACATTTTTTAAGAAAAATGTGTAAAAAAATATAGAGTATTGAGTGTCATGTATAAAGTTATATTATTAAAGTATTGAAATTAGTTGAATTGAGTGTGAAAGTAATGTCATTTTGTGTAAATATGTGAGTATTATGAGAATAAAGTTAAAGTAGTTATTTTTATTTATAAAGTGTGAAAAGTGTTGTGAGACGGACCGAAAAAAGTGTGCAAATTATTTAGGGAGAGAGTAATACTTATAAGATTGACACATTGCAAAAATTCTGCAAATCCAAATCCAAATTAAATGTATAATCCAGTATCGATCTGGCTAATATATTTTTCTAATTATTTAATTAAGACTTAGTTACAATTTAAGTCATGATTTTTCCCGAAATCACATTTTGAGATAAATCTTGCTAAAAAATACTTTAAGTAATTTTTTTTTTTTTTTTGCAATTAAGACTGACAGGTATATCTGTATCTGCTCGAATTTTACGTTATGCCAACGTAACAATTGTCTATAAAAAATTTATATTATAATTCCAACAAATATTTTTTCAATGACTGAAATTCAATTAGAATTACCATTGGAACCAATGATTCCAATATAAAAAAATTTCAATTTTCCACATTGATTTTTTTTGTTTAAAGTGAAAAGTGAATATTAAATTCACAAGATCTTCAAACAACTAATCAAGCAAACGAATATAGTAAGAATAGTCCTTATAAATATTGGGTTAAATGAAACTGGAACGTAAGTTTTTTAAAAATTATTTGAAATTTAAAATTTTAATTTTAATAGTTTTGTGACATAATTAAAATTTTTATTGTGGATTTTTGTCACGTAGACGTTACATGCATAAGCAACATGTAGGGACAAATGTGTTTGTTACCCTTAATAAAAAAAAAGGTTAGATTGTTTTTTTTAAAAATAAGATAAAAAAATTACTGTAAAATTCAATTTCAGAAAAGATCGTGATTTAGATTGTAATTAATACTTTAAAATTTTTGCTAGGTAATTTAAATTTTTTAAGGGCAATTGCGATGTAGGCGTCACGTAAGTTTTGGGTAGAGACAGTTTTGCACTTATGTCTTAAAATATTTTTAGCAAGATCCAAAAATTTAGTTTAAAATACAAGTTTAGAAAAATATCGAAATTTAAATTGCAAATAAGCTAGTGAGATGATTTTATAAGAATGTCATGTAATAATAAAATTTGGGGCATTTACATATTAATTCAAAAAAATTATTATATTTACAAATTAATTCATAATATTTATATAGAATTATAATATTTTTTCTGCATAAAATCAATTTATAATTAATGTTAATTCTGCAAGCATTATGTAATTTCCCATAAAATTTTATCCATGGATTGCAAGTAAAATATGGATGATAGAAACAGCTCATCGTAAGGTACACAAGCACTATATAAATCCACGAGGGCATGCACATATATATGGGGGATAGTTATGCATTAAACTCCCTCAATCCATCAAATTATTTTTCATTTCTTTTTTTTGTTTGTCCACAAAACTTTTTCTCATTTTCTTAATTATTTGGAAATAACTCACACTTACAATAAAATTTTGGGCCCTATAATATTTTTACTTTTCCCTTACTTTATTTATCATTTTAATATAATAATACTTTTTATTAATTCCCGTGCTCACGATGAAATAGGAAAAAAATTCATGAACAGAGAGAGTATTATGTATAATTATATATCTCCACCATGATCTCTCTTTAGCATGAAATGGAGCATGCCTGCACACTCATATGTACAGCCCAAAGCCTTTGTCTTGACTGCTCCTTAGGGTATATTGCGCCATCAACTAACTGCATATTTTTAACTCTTATCATATCACCACCAATAACCCCATATTTCCAAGCCCATCCCCATCCCTCCTCCAAAGTAGAAACTTCAATCACATGCTTTTCATCTTTTCTATATCTCTGTTTAGACTTCAGATAAATTTTTTTTTGCATAACTTATTAATATTTGGGTATAAAAAAATATCAATAAATTATATCTACAAAATAATTTAGTAATACTCGAAAAATAATTGAGTAATATTTCATACTATCTTTAACATAACTTAAAAGTAACTCACTAATACCCAAAGAACAAGTTAGTAATACTTAAGAACATCACTAATACCTCAAGAACAAAATTTAAGTAATTTCTCAAGAACAACTAACTTATACCTCAAGAACAAGTCAGTAATACCTGAAAAATAAGTTAGTAATGCCCAAAAAATAGCTCACTAATACCCAAAAATAAGTTAGTAATACCCAAAGAATAACTCAATAATACCCCAAAAACAAGTCTAAATAATACCTCAAAAACAATTTACCAATATAATTATCTCAAGAACAAGTCTAAGTATAAAACCCCAAGAATTAGTTTGTAACCCGAAGGACATGTAGTAATACCCAAGAACAAATTGTTAATAGCGAACAAGTCTAAGTAATACTCTAAGAACAACTCACTAATGCTTTGATTGTCAAATACGTAGTGTAACGTATACTATGAGTTTTTAAAAATCAAAATTAAATTTAAAATTCAAGTGCACGGTATGTACTCTAATTCACGCGAGTTTTTACGTTTTAATAACGATAAGAAAATTAAGTTACATTATATTTTTGGTTTAAATTCCTTTCAGTTCACAAGGAAAATCAAAGTATATGTATATGAGAACTAATAGTTCAAGCATACAATACAATTGCTGAAAAATTTGCAATCAAACACCCATAACAAAGTCTAGAATATTTTAATCAATCTTAAAAATTGAACTAAGCATATATATATTAATTAATTCTTTATGTTTATTTACTTTTCTATCTGACGTGTGGTGCACAATATATGATGTGTTTTTTTCCTTTTGATGCATACTGATAGCTAGGCTGCAATTGCATGATTCCGCCGGTGACTATATATACGAAAATTTATATTTTAATGACAAAGAGTTTTTCACTATATTAATTTAACTAACATATATAAAATAATATTTAGCGATACAATTTATAATTAATGAGAATATGCAATTTTGGCAAAATCCTAGCCTCTAGTTTGTCTTTTAACCAAGCTTAGCTAAAATTTAAAACCTATAAATGTTATGGAATTAATTAATATTTCATTAGTTTTTTTACTGTTATTATTTAATTCGACCTATTCTATAAGGACTTCACCCCGCATTTATAAGGATTTCACTCCGTAATGCGTATATATATGGTTGTGTATATTTGGTTCGTAAGATAAAAGCAAGTATCTATCCGTTAAAAATATGCATGTTTTTTATGGATAAATATTTTTATCTTACGAACCAAACATACATATCCGTGAAGAAACTGAAAATGCTACTATGTAATATTTTTTTAGTTTTTTTTAATATATAATTATTATAGAATTCCATCTCGTTTCATACAATTTCACCAGCACTACCTTTACCCGTAATCCATGCATTCCATGACTACAAAAAAATGGATGTGGATGACTTAAAATTAATAAACAAGCGACTAGATTTGACCAAAATAATTTTCTTCCCTGGAAGTAATAATAATGACATCCGATCTTACTAAAAATAATTTGTCCATAATTAAAAAAACTATAATAATAGAATTTTATCATTATAAAAGAAAAAGAAAGAAAGAAAGTGAAAGCTGCACCCGGTATGAATTAGTATCAGTCATAAATATAACATACACGTTACACTCATCTTTATATATAATTATGTCACTTATTCATAAAGAGTTATTATTTTTAAAAAGTAATCAAGTTTTAATAAAAAATAATAATATTACTTTTATAAAATGATAGTTACTTTTAATAAAATGTTTTTATTTTTAAAAAATGATAACTTATTATTAAAAAATGACTTGTCACATGTGTCATGAGACGGTTTCGCACAAGACTTACTCTTATTAAGAAAAAATTATATGGGACATATAAATATGTCACTTATTAATAAAAAGTTATCACTTTTAAAAAGTGATAATGTTTTTTTTTAAAAAAAAGGGAAAATTACAAAATGGTTTCAAAATTGAAAAAAATTACAAATTGGTTCTGTGCAGAAAAAATATATACTTCTGTGCAGAAAAAAATTACACTTTTGTGCAGATATTGTGAACCAATTTGTAAATATAGTCATTTTTTTGAACCAATATGTAAGTCACCCTTAAAAAAATGATAGTTACTTTTAACAAAAATATTATTATTTTTTAAAAATGATAACTTTTTATTAATTAATGACTGGTCTCATGGCATAAGACGATCTCACACCATACTTACTGCATTAATATTAATTATATGAACACTGATACTCATCAAATTAAACTCCAAGTGACAACTGATGTTCATATATCTCTTAATATATATATATATATTTATATATATATATTTATTTATTTTTTAGAGGCAAAATACTCTACGAGACAAATACTATTTGCTTTATTATTAGTATGATGTTGGGTTATGCATGTAGCCTGATCGATTGTTTCACGTTCCAGCTTCTCGCCGATGTTTTTAGGCCTTTTTTTAAGGCAGATTTCGATTGAATGAGCCTTAGGATTTTGGCCCGGGTTTCTTATAAATATCTACATGATTTATTGTAACCTTATTACTGAAAATATTAATAAATCTCCTGGTTGCGTAATACCCCAAACATAGTTTTTTTTATAGACGGCCCGAGTCAATAAATTGATGTTATTTCTATTATTTATTTCTATCGATCTCTCCATAATTGCGTTTTAAATCCTAATATATGATTCATGGTTTCATGGAAACTTCACCTCAGTCACATACATTTAATTTTAAGGGAAATTTAAGTGTAACTAAAAAATTAAGATGGAAATGTTTCATGTA
Organism: Prunella vulgaris; assembly: GCA_026898435.1. Classification (NCBI taxonomy): domain Eukaryota; kingdom Viridiplantae; phylum Streptophyta; class Magnoliopsida; order Lamiales; family Lamiaceae; genus Prunella; species Prunella vulgaris. The sequence continues at coordinate 672,613 of JAPKLY010000111.1, read as the reverse complement.
AGGGATTGTCTTATCCAAGATTATCCTCTTATAAAAACATATGAAAATTATTAAAGAGTAGTATTTATGTGAATTTTGTTTATTGTATGAACTACATCATAAAACATATTTACTGATGTCACAAGATATATTTATTCATGACATAAAATATACACTACAATTAATGTAATACAGCTAAGGATATCAATAAATATATATTGTATTATAAAATTCAAACTATAAAATTAGTTAGTAGAAATTTTTGTGATTATTAAATTGCTATTATATTATAAGTAGAAATATATATATTTATAGCACTTTCTCTATTCTAAGATTCTCAATATTACATACATTAAAAAAAGAAAAGAGAAATAACTCATATTTATAAAAATTAATAAAATATTATATTTTTAGTAATTCAAATGTAAAAGTAATTTTTGGGAGTGAGTATAATTTGTCATGATATTGTTGAAGCAGGCTAGCTATGTAGGGCAATAAACGTTAACCTAGGTAGGTTAGCTGAGAGGTTAGAAAGAAAAATAAGGCAACGTCCCTCTCATTCTCAATACAAACCAAATGACACTACCATGCACCTCCAAACCCCTCTCCTCTTTTTATAGTCACGAGACCCCCTCTTTCTCTTTCATAATGTTCTTTCAATTCTAGAGAGAGAGAGAGAGAGAGAGAGAGAGAAGAGAGAGAGATGTCTCCAGAGATGGTGGCAGAAAACTGGTAGAAAACATTGAAGCCCACACTCAACTACACCTCAGTCCCTAACTCAAGTCTTCTAATTTTCCAAGCTCTCCCATCTCAAACATATTCAGCTACATAAATATTTATCACCTATACATCACCTCTTTTTTTTTTTGTTTTTTTTAAAAGATCCATCCATCTCTCTATCGATCTCTATTCCTAGCTATATATCCCATGTATGTAGACCTAACCCCACACACATATGTTTCTCTTAATTAATTCAAAAATTTGACCTAACCCACCCTTTTTTTTTTTGGGTTTTGTTTGATTCAGGAGATCTCCAGAGGCAAATTCATTGGACCTCAATAACGTGCCTCAAGATTATTACACAAGAGATGCCTCAGCTGCCGATACCTCTTCTCCCGGTAAATTAATTAATTACTTAATTTTTCTTATGAAATTCATCTCTATCTACATCAGCAAAAGGGAACTAAAACCCCAACTCAAATCTTGATGATTATATTTATGTCTTGTGACAAAGTGAAATTTTAAGATTTTCTTACCTTTTACTTTTCTTTTCTTTTTTGTGAGATCCCCAACTAACTCTTATGATTTGAATTAATGATTAATAAAGTATTGATTATATATAAGGGTCCACCTCGATCCTCATGTTTTGGTTGGGGTTTTGATGATAATTAGGTGTTGAAGTGTGTGAAAGCAAACCCTAGTAATTAGTGAGTTTGTTAAATGAAAAATGGGACAGCAAGAAAACAAAAAATTGATTGATGAATAGTATTTAGGGTTGGAAATTAAAGGCGTAAAGATTAGTCCCATCAGAGTTGCTTTAATTGGAAAATTTTGGTGCAGGCGGCGGCTACAGCAAAAAGAAAAGCGGCGGCGGCGGCGCTAGGGCGGAAAAAGAGGAGGCCGGGAAGGTGTATGAGTGCAGGTTTTGTTCCCTCAAGTTCTGCAAATCTCAAGCCCTCGGGGGACACATGAATCGCCACCGCCAAGGCAATCTCTCTCTCTCTCTCTCTCTCTCTCTCTCTCTCTCTCTCTCTCTCTCTCTCTCTCTCTCTCTCAATTTCATATAATCAATTTTAACAACAATATTACTAAATTAATTAACACCTGCATGCTTTTTCAACAGTACTTCATCGATCCATTTTAGGGATCATCAGTGCTTTTCTTTTTCTTTCCATCAAATTTATGATTTATTTAAGATTGTATATTTTTATACAAAAAATAACCGGTGTATTTTCTTTAAAAAAAATCAGCCACAAAATTAATTGTTTATATAATATTAATTATGGAATATGTTGGATGTTTAATTATATTGTTGTGTATATATAATCTCGATCAGAAAGGGAGACAGAAACACTGAACAAGGCTCGTCAACTGGTTTTCAGCAATGACTTAGCTCCTCCCCCTCACATAGGTTACGTTTCCAGGTATCAATTTAATTTTATTTCTTTATTATATATAATGTTTTACGGATCTTGTCAATTATTCTATCCGTCCATAATAAATAATCTTATTCTTTTACACGTGTAATATGTCCAAAGATATTATAATTTAATTATTAAAAACTGCATATAAAAATTATACAAGTTTTAATATACAATTTTTAAATTCGACATATTGCAATTATAAACCACATGTTAAAAAAATAGGACCATTTATTATGTATGAAGAGCGTATAAAATTATATTAGAGAAGTATTAATCAATATATATATTAATAATATTGAATTGAATATTTATAATAAGCAGTGGACAAGCAGGAGTTCCATATCATCAAGGTAGCAACATTAATATCACAAATGATACATCTTCATTGCCCTTCAGATCGGTATACCCTACAACTTCAAGGATGTTTTCAACCATTCCTCCTCCACCACCGCCGCCGATGGTCTCCTACCCTTCGGCCGTCCCACCACCTAACAACTACTATGTCACCGGAGCCGGGAGTTATTTCACCTGCATTGGTGCTCCGGTGAGTCATGGCGGAGGCGGAGGAGGAGGAGGCCGCGGTGGTGATCAGGGGGAGGGACGCAATTGGGGCCGGAGCTAGCTAGCTAGCTAGGGACAATATTAATGAGGAATGCAATCAATTTGTAATTTTGTTTTTGTTTTGTTGGTGTTTTAATCTTGGTTTGGTTGAGTGAAAGTAGAAGTGGTAGGGACACGCCATTTAAACCCAGAGATAAATGGCTGTGCTAGCTCATAAATATTATATTGTGGATTATTGCAATTAATGGAGATCAATCAGTCATTTTTGTTTTTCTACAGGGTTTTTTAATTACATATTGGTGATCTCAACACATTCACATCTCCTAGCTAGGAATAGGATAAGGTGTGGTTTTTTTTTTTTTTTTTTTTTAATATGTTTGTTAGGGTTTTTTTTTTCCTTCCGAAAATGATCTTATATAGGAGTATGTGTTACATAAAAAATTTTATATGGACAATAGTTTAATCGATTTCATTGTACGGTATTTTGCATACGTTTAAATAATATTAAAATTGTTTAAAAAATATTATTTGTTTCAATCAAAAACATAAAATTTCATGCTATAACATGATAGTTACTGTCCCTCATTCCAAGAAAAATGTGTTCACTTGTTTACATGTAGTTTAATGTGATATTTCAGAGGGTGTTATTATTATAGATCGTGAAGCCCATTTATTAATAAAGTGATAGTTTATGAAAATAATGTCATCTATACTTTTTCATTAACAATTACTTTATTTATAAATGAATCTCACAATACCCACCGACATATCGTATTAAATTATGTATAAATAAGTGAATATATTTTTTATGAATGGAGTTGGTATATATAAGATTAGTTATTTGGCATCATATATATATATATATGCAACATATTAGATGGTTTACACATGTGATTGAAAGAAAAATAAACAATTATGATTAAACTTAAAGGAAACTCACCTAATTACACTTTTTTTTACATGTGACAAACATTTAACACATGTGCATATGATCGATCTAACACAAAAAAAAAGAAAAAAAGTAACAGAAGTTGTACAAGAATGTATAGTGTGTGCATGTTTAATTTGATCTATCATGAGGGACACAAATATTTAGCACAAATTTGGACAATGGCTTAATTAGTTAAAGTAGCCAACCCGGCCTCCCAACAGATTTGTCCAAGAGAATTAAAAGTTAGTGCATGCATATGTTGTTTTCAGTCTTTTAACGCGTCATCTCTTCGTGGCCCGCCACACACACACACATGATCTTGGTAGGTGGTAGTTCCTTAACACAATTTAGAATTGCTTGTTTCTAGCTATGAGAATGAAAATTCATCTTTATGTAGAATGAATTAATATTTATCTTCATAATAGTTATTAATAATTATGCTCTAATTTTTTTAAAAATGATAGTTTGTAATTGGTTGTGACATGTAAAATATATAAGACAGTAAAAGAGTGATTAATTGGGGTAATAATTACCAAATTAATTATTTAGGAGATAAAAATAGAGTTATATTATGTATATTATTTTATGCACTTTAACTAATGTTATTATCATATGTTTATTCTCGGTTATCTTATAAATTTTTTTAAATGTTTAAAATTTAAATGGTTCACTACAAAATAATAATGAAATAAAGAGGGGAGTTGGTGAGGGGGTTGGGGTCCCTCTTTCATAAATAAAATTAAAGAGGGTTCTAGTGAGGGACCAAAAAATTGTAATTTAAAGAGGGGCGGGACGAGGGGAAAACAACCCCTCTTTAATTAATAAGGGCAAATAGAGTGGGCGAGCAAAAAACCATCGCGTACTTGTGAGGGATCGAACCCTCGTTGGGTTAGCGAGCGCGTTGTTGGTTTACGAGCGCAAGGCCCCTTGCCGGTTTACGAGTGCACTTCCCTCGCCTATTTTAAAATGGGACAGAGGCGAGGGTTAAACCCTCGCGGGCTAGCGAGCGCGTTCCCCTCGCCCATTAGCGAGCGCGTCCCCCTCGCCCACTGCTAATATAAATAGCGTTAAGCATTTTTGTTTCCAGCCCCTGAAACCTTCTTTTCTCCCCAAAAACACCCGCCGCCGCGCCGTGGTCTTCCGCCACCGGAAAATTGACATCCACCGGTCGGGCTTTGATGGCCACGAGGTTAATTACATTTCTACGATAACTTTTTTTTTTTTTTCATTTTAATCGGTTAAGTTTTGTGAATTTTGTTTCAATATATATATATATTTATATATATTATTTGTGTGTATGTATATGTATATATGTTGTGTGGATATGTATATATATGTGTATATAATTAATTAGGTTGTTAATGTTAATTATTTGTTAAATTATTAGTAGTAATTATTTAATTATTGGTTGTTTACTTATTTAATTAGGTTAATTATTTAAAGGTTAATTTTATAAAAATACACCACATGTTACTCAACTTTCAATTTAATTCCAAGCCTTACGATTATAACTAAAAAGCACAACCTTTTAAAATATTTTAATCCGATACATACTTTTCATCTTTGACCGGCAATTGATGATGTATCTCGTCGGAGTGAGTAAAAGTTTGTCATGCTGGCATTAGAGATGTTAAACGGGCCGCGGGCCGGCGGGCTGGCCCGTTTAGCCCTGTAATTTACAGGGTTAGGGCCGAGTATATGCCGGCCCGTATAAAACCGGGCCTTTCTGGCCCGGACCGGATGGACCGCGGGCTAAACGGGCTAGCCCGGCCGGTTTCCGGGCTGGCCCTATAGCCCATTTTTTTTTTTTTATTTATTTATTAAATTAAGTTATAGAAATTGGGCCTGGGCCCAGGACAAATCGCTGATGCCTGTTGTTAGGGTTTATGTTCCTTTTTTCAAACTTTCAGCAGCCTCCATTCAGCAGCCTCCATCCTTTCACGCAGCCTCCATCCATTCAGCAGCCTCCATTCACGCAGCCAAGGCATTTCGTCGCCCATTCCAGCCTGAAGCTCCGTCGCCCGCAGTCTCCGTCGAGCGTGCCGCCTCCGTCGAGCGCGGGCCTCTCTATCGCGCAGCGCCTCCATTGCGCGACTCCATCGCGCGGCGCCTCCATCGCGCGACTCCATCGCGCGGCGCCTCCATCGCGCGACTCCATCGCGCGCCGCCTTCCGTCGTCCTCAGCCTTCCCTCGCTCAGTCGCCCACAGGCCACAGACCAGCCTCCGTCGAGCACAACCTTCTGTCGGTCAGTCGCCTACACCCTTCTCTCGGTGAGTATATATTAGTCCTACACTCGGTCAATCACCTGCACTCAATTCCATAAGTCTCCTAAGTTTTGTATTAGTCCTTCAGTATATCTTTAGCAATGAATTCTTCAATTTCTTGTGATTTTAATACATGTGGTAATGTCGAAGAATCTGAGATGAATGAGACTTCAGAAATTTTATGTATTTTTACTTAACTTATATGATATGATAAATATATTCTTGGGTGTCTTCAAATTTAATTTATTATAATGTCATATTCACATTTTATGATTCTGTATCAGACATGGAGACACTATTAAACACATGTTCTTTCATTGTGATCCTTATGAGTCACTTTGGTCCAAAAAATTGTTTGTTTTATTTGCAATGACCTACTGCACTTTGCATATTAGGAATGAAGCAAAACTCATGTAATAGCTCATCAATTGGTACCTACTTTTTTTTTATGCAGTAGCATCTAGCATGGAATCTATAGATGAAGATGTGGAGATTTTGGAATCTAAAGCTCCTACTGAAAATATAGATGATGGTGGTGAAGGTGATTCTGGAAAACCTTCTAAAAAAGCTAGAGCAAATACTTCTGAGGTATGGGACAATTTTCATAAGCCTTTGAATGGTAAAGTCAAGTGCAAAATGTGTGATAAAGAATATGTTTGGGGTGGTACAAGTTATGGGACTTCTACACTTAAGCGTCATATGAATGCTTGCAAGAACAATCCAAAATATAAAAATGTTGGGGTAATGTTGGATGGTGAAGGAAAATTAAGATCTAGGAATATTGATCAAAAGCGTGTTCGTGAGTTGATTAGTATGTCAATTATCTCACATGATCTTCCGCTTTCCTTTGTTGAATATAAATGGGTGAGGGAATTACTTAAGTATTTGAATCCTGATATGAAAAGTTTTGGTAGATTAACAGCCACCACTGATATTTTGAAGTTGTATGAAGTTGAGAAAGATAAATTGAGACGTGTGATGAAAGATTGTCCTGGTAGAATTTGCTTGACTTCTGATTGTTGGACTGCTTGTACTGTTGCGGGTTATATTTGTTTAACAGCACACTTTGTTGATTGTGATTGGAAATTGAATAGTAAGATACTCAATTTTTGTAAGATGGAGCCTCCACATACTGGGTTTGAGTTGGCAAATAAAGTCTATAGTTGTTTAAAAGAATGGGGAATTGAGAAAAAGGTGTTCTCTATTACTTTGGATAATGTATCTGCCAATGATAGTATGCAAGATAATTTGAAATAAAGACTTTCTTTACAAAATAGTCTTGTATGCAATGGTGAGTTTTTTCATGTGAGGTGTTGTGCTCATATTTTAAATCTTATAGTTCAAGAGGGTTTGAAAGTGGCTAGTGAGGCTTTAAAAAAGATTAGGCAAAGCATCAAATATGTCAAGGGTTCAGAGGGAAGAATGAAAAGTTTTCTAGAATGTGTGGCTCAAGTGGGTGGTATTGATACTAAAGCTGGTTTGCGTATGGATGTATGCACTAGATGGAACTCTACGTACATCATGCTTGAAAGTGCAATTAGATACAAACGTGCGTTTAGTTTGCTGCAGTTGAATGATCAAGGGTTTAAGTTTGCTCCTACGAATGAAGAGTGGGTGAGGGGAGAGAAAATGTGTGAATTCTTGCGTCCATTCTTTGTGATCACAAAGCTATTTTCTGGTTCATCTTATCCCACTTCCAACTTGTATTTTATGCAAGTGTGGAAGATTGAATGCTTCTTAAAATCAAATCTTTCGAGTGAAGATGAAGTAATTAGGAACATGGCTTTGGGAATGCAAGCAAAATTTGAGAAGTATTGGAGCAATTATAGTACTGTGCTTGCATTTGGGGCTGTGCTTGACCCTCGAGGAAAATTAGGAATGATCAGGTACTATTACTCTCAACTTGATCATGATACAACTCAAGTGAAGATTGACCTCGTAAGGAGTAAAATGCAAGCACTTTTTGCTGAGTATAAGAGATGGATGTCCACAAAGAATGATCAAAGTGAAAGTAGTCAACAAACCTCTTCATTTTCATCAAATTTGACTATACATACACTTGATGGATATGAGGAAATGGATGATGATATCAATGTAAGTCTTTATCTTTTATTTTTTTTGTACTTACATTCTTATACAACTGTTATTGTTGATCTTATATGAGTCTTTGTGAAGCTGTGTAATAATTTTTTTTGCTTAGGTTATGGAAGATTGGCAAAGTAAAACAAGGGACATCCAAATGGAAAAGTCTGAATTGGATAGGTATTTGGATGATCCGATCATGGAAACCAAATATCATCCAAATTTGAATGTGTTGGAGTATTGGAAAAGTAATAAGCTCTCTTTTCCCACATTATCTGTTATGGCTTGTGATATTCTCAGCATCCCAATCACCACTGTAGCTTCTGAATCGGCTTTCAGTATTGGGTCTCGTGTTCTTAACAAGTATAGGAGTCGACTTCTTGGGAAGCATGTGGAAGCCCTTATTTGTACTCGCAGTTGGTTGGCAGACTTAGTTGTTGGTAATTTTTTTTATTTCGTAATAATTTATTTTTATTAATATAATTACTAATTTATACTTTTTACATGTTTCAGAAGATGATGATGATGATGAAGAAGAAACGGAAGAAGATATTTTATCATTGTCCAAGGAAGGATCTAATACCGAAGATTGAAGAGTTTGAAGATGTTTATTAAATTTTAGTTGTTAATGTATGAATTTTATGGATGTGTGAATTTTTTTGGATTATGTTATGGATGTGTGAAGTTATAGATGTGTGAACTTTAGTTATTAAATCATTAGTTCTATTTTATATTAAATTTTAAATTTTTAAATTTTTTTACCCCGAGCCCGTTAGTGGCCCGTTTAGCCCGCGGACCGCTAGGGTTAGGGTTAGGTCCGAGCATATGGCGGCCCGTTAAGGATGAACCGCTAAGGCTCGGGACCGTTTAGGCCCGCAGCCCTGTAGGGCTGGCCCTGTAGGGTTAGGGCCAGCCCGTTTAACATCTCTAGCTGGCATGCATAAAATTTAGAAATTCAAACCTCCAGTCTCGAGATTTTTCAGAATTTGGTATGATTTTTGGCAATTTTTCTAGGGTATTTGGGTGATTTTTCAAGTGTTTTGTGAATCTAATATTGATCGTTACAAACATATAAGAACATTTTTCCCTTTTACAGCCATAAAATATTTCTAAATAAAGAGTATTATTATTTTATATATATGAATATAATATATGATGTACAAATTAAAAATAATAAAATATAATTAAATGTGTGTACGTCAGTGTGGTAAACTTTCTCGCGCTCCGATGAGACACATTATCGATCGTCGGTCGAAAATAAAAAAAACATGTATCGAATTGAAATTTCTTAAAAGGCCGGGCTTTTTAATAATAATCGTGAAGCTCAGGATTAGATTGAAAGTTGAGTAAAATGTGGTTCATTTTTATAGAATTAACCAATTTAATTAGTTTGTTAAATTATTTAATAAGTGTTTGTTAATAATTTGTATGATATTTATTAATTAATAATGTATGATATTTAGTTAATAATGTATTATGTTATGATTATATTATAATGTATTATGTTATATGATTCTATTAATGTTTATAAAAATTATTATTATAGTATATATATTATATTAATGTTTTTGCACTATGTATTTGATTTATATTTTAATTAATACTTTAATAGTAGGTGCTTTATCGGCGGTTGAAAAAAGGCTATACACTAAGTTGGAAGGATTACTTACAACTAATGTATATACATTTTTTAAATTTATCTTTACCATAATTTAACTTATGCATATTGCATTATTATAAGGAGCGAACAATGTCGGAAGAATAGTATGTCAGAGCCTGGAGGCCCAGGTACTGGCATATCTTACCATAAGGGTGGTTCCAATGGAGCAGCTGAGGTTGGTTTGGATGTTGTAAGTAATTTTTTAAAAGTTATGTTATATATTAACAAAATGATCATACCATGTTTTAGTTATAATCTTTTAAAAAATATATAGGAGAAAAGAACAGGACGGCCAGCTACTGAATGGGAAATAATGGAGCACTAACACTATCTTGGGGGAGAGGATTACACATATGGCCATATAGCTCAGACACTGGTAAGATTTTTCATTATACATTACATTATTTTTATTTATATAAATCTTGTACATTATACATTACATAAAAAATTCGTGTACATAATGAAGTACAAGAAATGGCAACCTAGAATGAACAGACTGAAGACGATCAATCGGAGGCTTCAGACTTATCTCAGCTATACGTGAAGACCGTTGGAAAAAAGCACGGTCGTATACGCGGATTATAGTCTTCCAAGATATTCATCCTGAACTTGCTGAATAACGTTTTAAGTCTTCAAGTCTGATTTTGGGGGGTGGGGGGATTCTGAATCTTGTTCTCGGATCAAGCATTGTTGTTGATGAACTTTAATGAAGAACACTTTGAAGATGATTTTTTAATCTTAAGAACTTCAAGAGCTCTTTCGAAGGGAAACACTCGATCGGTGAGATTTACACTAATACAGATTTGGGCTTGGAGAGCCCTTATTTTTCCACTTAGAGAGCGGTTATAAGGGCTCTTCAAGTGACAGCTCTCCAAGTTGAGAGAGCGGTTAAAAAACCACTCTCTAAAAAAGAACTTAAAAAGCGATTTTGAACCGCGCTCCAAGAATCCTTCTAGAGAGCGGTTAAGAACCGCTCACCAAGTGCATCCTACTATTTTATTTTCTTACGTAATATTTTCAATCCATTCTCCTCTATTTTACCAAAATCAAAACAGAGCCTATATATATATAAAATAACACAATGAGCTATGAAGAAACTGTAAGGAATTTATACGCATACACATGATAACGAAAAGAATAAACACGAGATTTGTTTACCCAGTTCGTCTTGCGACTACGTCTGGGGGCGATGCCAAGCCAGGTTTTTTTCACTATATTTTTCGGATACAGATTACAATGAGAAGATATCAATTTAAAAAGCATTTGCCCTAACCCTAAGCCCATTAGGATCAACTGGGCGGAAGAGAATATGGGCCCCAATTTTAGACACCACACTCCAATAATCTCCCACTTGGAGACTAAATCGTCAATGTAACCATATCTTCTTGTTTCTCCTCCCTTATCCGCCTGGCATCGCCTAGCCTTATCTTCAAGTTCCAAGGCTAATTGAAGCTATGCATAGCTTCAACTTTTCTAAGGTCACCACCTTAGTAAACATGTCCGCTGGATTCTCATTTCCAAGTATCTTCATAAGCTGTAAGATCTTCTTTTCCAAAAGATGACGAATGTAGAGATACTTCAACTCAACATGCTTTGTCCTTGAGTGAAACACCGAATTCTTTGTAAGAAATATAGCACTTTGACTATCACTGAAAAGAGTACTATTTTCATGCTCCTTCCCAAGTTCCCCCAAGAGAGTATGCAACCACACCATCTCTTTACTTGCCTCTGTCACAGCTACATACTCTGCCTCCGTAGTGGACAATGCAACAACCTTCTGCAACTTAGAAGTCCAAGATATAGCAGTACCGCCATAAGTAAAAACATACCCGGTTGTACTTCTTCTCCCATCGAGGTCATTTGATGCCAAGTCTGCATCCACATAACTCACCAGCGCCAAATTCTTGCCTTTAAAACATAGAGCCTTGTCTGTGGTACCTCTCAAGTATCGCATGACCCACTTCACTGCTTCCCAATGTTGCTTGCCCGGATCACCCATGAACCGGCTTACTACTCCCACTGCATGAGCAATATCTGGTCTTGTACAAACCATGGCATACATAATGCTACCAATTGCTGAGGCATATGGTACCCTCATCATTTGAGCACGTTCCTCCTTATTCCTTGGTGACTCCTTCCTTGAAAGTTTGAACTGACTGCCCAGTGGAACACTCACAGGCTTTGACTCTGACATGCTGAATCTTTCCAAGACCTTCTGAATATAACTCGCCTGCGAAAGATACATATTTCCCGTCGCCTCATCACGTTCAATCCTCATGCTCAAAATCTGCTTTGCCTCTCCAAGATCCTTCATGGAGAACCGTTCTGATAACTGCCTTTTCAACTTATGTACTTTTCTTGCATCTGCTCCTACGATCAACATATCATCAACATATAGCAAGAGAATAAGAAAGCTACTGTCAAACCTCTTGTAGTAGCAACAATGATCAGCGTGGCATTTTTGGTAATCAATCTCCATCATAAAGTTGTCGAACTTCTTGTACCACTGCTTTGGAGCTTGTTTTAGACCATACAAGCTCTTCTTCACCTTGCATACAAGTTGCTCCTTTCCCTTCTTTACAAACCCCTCAGGCTGTGTCATGTATAACTCCTCCACCAAGTCACCGTGGAGGAATGCCGTCTTCACATCCATCTGACGCAACATCAAGTTTTCTGCAGCTACCATACTCAGCGCCATTCGAATAGTGGTTAGTTTCACAACAGAAGTAAAGACATCAGTATAGTCAATACCATGTCGCTGTTCAAACCCCTTGACAACCAGCCGGGCTTTGTAGCGTTTGCTACCATCAGCTTCATTCTTAATTCTATAGACCCACTTGCAGTGCAAAACCTTCTTGCCTTTAGGGAGCTCAACTAGTTCCCAAGTGCCATTAAGCAGAAGAGAAACTAACTCGTCATCCATTGCAATTCTCCATTTCCGTCCGTCTACATTGTGCTCTGCCTCTGTATAACACTCAGGTTCACCACCATCAGTAAGTAACAAGTAGTAGTTAGAGGGCGAATACCTTTCAGGCGCACGTCGCTCTCTAACAGGTCTCTACAGTGGATTTTCCAGTGGTGTTGGGGTCATTGGTTCTTCAATAAGAACCTCATCTTCGTCATTCTGACTCTTCTTACTCCCACTCGAGTTTGAGACGTCTAACTATATTTCTTGGATATTGGTCTTGTCAGAATTTGATGCCTCCAAACTGTCTTTGTACATTACCTGTTAATTGAAAACCACATCTCTACTGCGGATGATCTTTCGGTTATTCTCATCCCAGAGTCTATAAACGAACTCATCACCACCATAACCAATAAACGTACACTTAACAGATTTAGCATCTAACTTACTTCTATCAACAGAACTAATATGAGCATAAGCAACACAACCAAAGACACGCAAGTGAGACAGATTTACCTCTTTTCCAGTCCATACTTCCTCGGGTATTTTATTCTCCAATGGAACTGATGGACCTCTATTAATTAGATATGCAGGTGTGTTTACTGCATCTTCCCAAAACATCTTAGGCAGCCCACTCTTCAGCCTCTTGCATCTAGCTCGCTCATTCAGAGTTCTATTCATCTGTTCTGCAACTCCATTCTGCTGGGGAGTTCCTCTCACAGTCTTCTCCATACGAATCACATTCTTAGCACAATATTCCTTGAACTCACGGAGTTCATATTCACCTCCATTGTCAGAACGAAGACACTTTACTTTCAACCCCATATCATTCTCTACAAGGGCTTTCCATTTCCTGAAAGTATCAAATGCATCAGTTTTATTTTTTAGAAAGTAAATCCATACCTTCCGAGTGGAGTCATCGATGAAGGTCATGTAATACTCCGAACCACCAAGAGACTTCACAGGTGCTGGTCCCCATAAATTGCTATGCACCAACTCCAGCTTTTCTGCCTTCAAGGTTCTGCCACCTCTCGAAAAACTGACCCTTCTCTGTTTCCTGAAAACACAGTCCTCGAATATGACAACTTCAATAGATTTTAGCCTAGGAAGTCTCCCTTTCGAACACATTACCTTCATTCCTTTCTCGCTCATGTGACCCAGCCGACAGTGCCACAAATCAACATTAGTCGTAGCTCCTGCGAGATCAATGTAGTCCTTGGAGTTAATTGTAGTATACAACGTACCCTCATTCTTTCCCCGCGCTACTATCATGGCTCCTTTGCTAATCTTCCAACTGTTGCTGCCGAAAGTCACTGAGTATCCCTCTACATCAAGCTGCCCAATTGAAAGCAAATTTCTTTTCAATCCTGGAATATGCCTCACACCATTCAGCTTTCATGTTGTTCCGTTTGGTGTGGATATCCGAACATCTCCTTTTCCCACGATCTTCAAGGGCTCATCATCAGCAAGGTAGACTTATCCGAATTCCCCAGACACATAATTCTCCATTATTTCAGCATCACTGCAAGAATGAAATGATGCTCCAAAATCCAACACCCACGATTCCAACGGACTACTGACACTTAAGACCAACACATCTTCAACATCATATGTGGCTGCGTTTGCTGTCTCCTTCTATCCCTTCTCGTTCTGCCCCTTCTTGTTTTTCTTGGGTGTTGTACACTAGTTCCTGTAGTGACCAAACTCGTCACAATTCCAATACTGAATTGAGTCTTTGTCTTTCTTGGATTGACTCTTTCCTCTGGACTTTGATCTGCCATGAGTTTTCCTACTCTTCGATCTGCCCCTATCCTCCATGTTCAGCGCTGACCCTAGAGTAGATCCAGACTCTTTTCTGCGAACCTCCTCGCTGATCATCAGATCCCTCACTTCGTTAAGCTTCAGTTTATCTTTAGCAAATGAAGCGCTAACTGCAGTTACTGTGGCGGCCCAACTATCTGGCAAAGAAGATAACAAAACTAGGGCAAGTACCTCATCACTGAATTCGATCCCGACTGAACATAACTGTCCAATGATCATATTGAACTCGTTCAGATGTTGCTGCACAGGTGTGCTCTCCGGCATTCTGAGGTTGAACAACCGTCTGATCAGATGAACCTTGTTCGCGGTTGTGGGCTTCTGATACATCTCCTCCAAGATCTCCAGCATCTCCCTTGTGGACTTGGCTTTAGTCATGTGGTAGGCTACGTTCATAGACAGCGATAAGCGTATCGCACTCATCACCTTTCTGTTCAACAGATTCCACTCCTTCTGTTCCATATTTTTGGGTTTCACCTCATCTTCTAAGGGCACGTACAGATCTTTACCATAGAGATAATCCTCGATCTGCATCTTCCAGAATCTGAAATTCGATCCGTCAAACTATTTGATTGAAATCTTCTGATCGTTCATCGTGGCTGCTCCCTTCGAACACACAGCTCTCGATACCAGTTGTTAGGAATTTGTACGCATACACACGATAATGAAAAGAATAAACACGAGATTTGTTTACCCAGTTCGTCTTGCGACTACGTCTGGGGGCGATGCCAAGCCAGGTTTTTTTCACTATATTTTTTGGATACGAATTACAATGAGAAGATATCAATTTAAAGAGCATTTGCCCTAACCCTAAGCCCATTAGGATCAACTGGGCCGAAGAGAATATGGGCCCCAATTTTAGACTCCACACTCCAACAGAAACAACACACCCACAATCTTGATATAATAATCAGAAATTCATTTCACTACTTGTGTATGGAATATGTATTGATTGCTACAAAAAACAATTGGCTAAAAGCCTAACTACAACCAATTAATAATAAAAAATACAACAAAGGCTTGATTCCATTTAGCTACCAAACTTGAATCCAAAATCGATCCCAGAAAAAAAAATCAAATTCAAAAAATTCTATGTGATTACAAATAGAGAAGAGGGAGACCAAAGAAACAGAGGTAGATAAACTTAATCCCTTTCATAGATCTAGGGCTTCTGCATCATATGAGCCTACCATCACTGAAGATGTGGAAACATGAGAGGCCCGAGAAATCATCTTCATTCACCCCGAGAACGCTGACTGGTAGGATCTTGAAGAAAAATAGAATCTCCAGCAAACCCGAGATGACCACAACATACAAAGAGTCGGGAATCACGACCCTTTGATAGACCCCTTCACAAATAAATAATTCAATATCATGAAAATAAACATAAAAATTTGAATGGCTAAAATTAATTTTCTCGATGAGATTGACTTCAGATGACGATTGTAGGAAACACCCCATACCAGATCTGGAATGAATTGATGCCGACTCTCGAGGGAAGATGTTAATCCGAATTCGCCAGGAGATGCATATCTGGAATGAATCGAGCACATCATTGAGATAGCCTCCGAGATGTAGATCGAGTGTTGGGATTATCAGAATGCGATGGTGTTCACGTCCACATATATTGCACCACTCTTGAGGGAAGATCCGAATTCGACGGAGCCCGATTAATTTCCGGTTGCTGGCTTTTGCCTCCACAACGGCAGCGAGTTTATCCTCCACACACAATAGTTAAAAAAATCTGAAATGAATAAACCTATATACAAGTTTAGAATATTTATCATCCACAGTACACACATGTAATGGTTAAAAACAAACATTTTCCAAGTGGGAACTTAATAGTGCGGTTCTGAAACGCTCCAACGGGCTTTTACAAAGCGGTTTTAAACCTCTCTATCTTAGAGAACGGTTTTTAACTGCTCTATAATATTTTTTAATATTTCGGGTAACCGCTCTATAACACAATTTTTTTTTCATTTCAAAACCGCTCTCCAAGATATCTCTTGGAGAGCTGTTTTGATAAGGGCTTTCTAAGTAGAACTCTCCAAGTCAAATTGTGTAGTAGTGTTAGCCCCTTGATCCCGAATCTGAGGATGTTTCTGCTTGCTTTCCACAAAAAAATGCACTTGGATTTATTGAAGAACACTTCGAAGATGACCTTCGAATCGTCGGATCTTCAAGAACTCCTTCAACGAGAAAGGCTCGATTGGAGGGATTAAGCCTCTTACTCCTTGATCAAATATTGTTTATGCTTGTTTTGATGAAGAATACTTCTGAATTTGGTGAAGAACACTTTTAAGTCTTTAAATCATGTTGCGGGAGACTACTGGATTCGTCTTAGCTCCAAGCTTGCTCGTGCCATGAATGCCTCTTCTAGATCTCTCTGAATGTCTGAATGTATGGAATGAATAAGGAATAATCCCTATTTATAAAGTGAGAAGATGAAAATATTCTTTTCTTAGATTGACACGTAGAGCAATCTGGTTGGCTGATGCCCATTTGAATGTCCTTTTATAACAAGATATTATATGATCTTGATAAGTATGACAAGTTAATTGTATTCATTACCAAATACGAGTGTTGATAGGCGAGCTACCCCAGGATAAGCATAAAGCCAATTAGCCAAAGGCAAGGAAGGTCGCCTACATACCCAGAAGGACCAGGTTACTAACCTCGGCCGAAGTCAACATAAAGAGACTCGCCCTGCAAGGATAGAAGCTCGCCGAGGTACCTGGTCATACCCGAGAGAGAAGGTCGGCAGAGAAGCTCGCCCATAGTCAATGGGGCCGAGCCTAAGTCCACCACTACACAACTCTGGAATCACACAAGGCATTGGAGCTCGCCCGAAAGCTCGCCTAGAAGCTCGCCCAGTGTGAAGGATCAGGGCCACGAGTGTTTGGATAGAACATGAACGTAGTAGGACGATGCATTGTAAAGGGAGCAGTGTGAGAGACCAAGACGAGGGTCAAAAACCCTCGTCAACACCAGGAGCCATATAGGCTCACAAGGTGTCACCTCACACTCGCACACCTATAAATAAGGCCCCTCTTGTACTTTTGAGAATAATACAACCATAATACACATCTTACTTTCTCTCTCTAAACTCTCCATTCTCTCTCTCTATCTTACCCACCCAAGAACAAATCTAAGATTATTGTTTGATAGATTTAATATGTTATAACAAGCCACATAAACAAACACCGTTAGTAAATTCTATCAACAACGAGTACTTAAAAACTCATAGAAATTGACGGTCTTATACTGTGTATATTAAATATCAATTTTAACTATTTAATTTAAGAATTAATTTAATTAAGTTCTTAAAATTAGAACTGTAAAATTTATTTGATATTTATTTTACTTGTACAAGTGTTGCCGTTTAATTGGGTGCAAATTTTATTTATTTAAAATATAGATATAAATATAAATATATATATATATATATATATATATATATATTATCATAAAATTTAATATTACAACAAAAAATTGTATAAAATTATAAAATAAGATGCATAGTATTTATTAAACACACAATAATATATGACACATAAACATCGAAAATATTCAAAAACTATATATAAATATTAAATATTTAACTATGTTGAATAAGTAACAAAAAAAATTATCATGACCAAATTTTGTTTTGTTTAATTTCGGTATTAATATTTGTATATTGATTGTATGCATAATTTGTGTTAGTAGCCAATATATATGTATGAATTTAAAGCATTATTTTTCCTTCAAACTCACTTTGTGATGGATGCGTTCACGATCTCTAATAATTTTAAGAAACTAGGATCTTTATAATTTTAGATTGAGTAACTGTTATATTACATTTTAATCGGAAATTAAGTAATACTTTTCATACAAGTGATCTGGTAAATAAAAATAATTGCATAAAAAGAAATATCTTAATTAACAATATGATATTCTCCAATCCTTTAACTTATAATTATGATTATGATTATTGATAAAAAGAAATATCTTAATTAAACCTCAAAAGGGAACCCTTGCAAGTGTCTCGGGGGTTTAATTAGTGGAATGCAATCATGAGGCGACCATGCGTGATTCAATCATATACTGTGTGAAAGTGGAACCTGAAATGTGTCATGACTCATGACTCGTTTATCTTACTGTCTTTTTTTATTGGACAAACCGAACTGATATATATATATATATTATACACCTCAATGATATAAGCTGTTTAATTTGCTGAAAAAAAAAACTCCCTCCTATCCGTTCTATAAAATTTCAATTTTAGGTGGGCTTTTATTGGGGAAAGACAGATACTTGACAGTATCGTTGTGCTAAATGAATTAACCAATTACGTCTTCACTTTTTTTATCACTATATGTTAGTTTTTACTAATTAGAAGTTAGTTTACCAAATCCTCAAATACTCCAAAAATTATCTCCAGTACGACCTTATATATCTCTTAATTCGTTCCTAAAGGGAATCGAATCCGGGTCACCCATTCAAGTGAGAAGTTTGATGGTCAGGTGAGCAAATCCACATGATTAATTAGTAATGCCTCAAAATAATACCTCAATAATTAATTAGTAATACCCAAGAGGTAATCAGTAATACCCTAAAAAGTAATTAGTAAAACCCCAAGAAGTGATCAGTATTACCTAATTGCAAAAAAATAAATACATAGTTCAACATATTAGTGTGTGTTTTGAGAAATATATTGAAGTTAAAATTAAGCTTGAAAATCGAAATGCATATTATGTAATTCAAAAGGTAAAGAACATATTAAGAAAATGGAAAGGACTGAAGATCTCTATTAGGGGAAGTCTGACATTGATTAATTCGGTCCTGGCTTCTTTAACGGTTTACGTACTGTCCATTTATCGAGCTCCTAAGAGAATTTTGAATGATATGTTGGAATTTGTGCTCCTCGAAAAGAGCTTCGATTCGATATATTACTCGCTCAATTCCGATATTTGGTGAATGAGAAATTAAACTTTTAAGTTTGTTGTAACAAATGAGAAATGTTGGGAACCTTTGTCCCACATTGGAAAATTGATGTTTGAGGGTGGGAAAGAAGGGATATAAGAACCTTGTCCCACATTGGAAAATGGTTGTTGAGGATGGGAAAGAAGGGATATAATATACTATTGTCCTGAGTCTGAGTCATCCTGAGCCCGGGTCGTCTTGACCTGAATCCGGGTCAGCCTGACTTGAGCATGAGTCATCTTGTCCTGACCTGAGTCCGGGTCAGCTTGACCTGAGCCTGAACCTGAGTATAAATTTTCCGAGTCAGCCTGAACTTGTCCTGACCTGAGTCCGGGTTGTGCTGACCTGACTCTTGTCCTGACCTGAGTTCGGGTCGTGCTGACCTGACTCTTGTCCTGACCTGAGTTCAGGTTGTGCTGACCTGAGTCCGGGTCATGCTGACATACTCCTATCCTAACCTGACTAAGTCATCCTGAGCTGAGTCCAGATCAGCCTGAGCTGACTAAGTCATCCTGAGCTGAGTCCGGATCAGCCTGAGCTGACTAAGTCATCCTGAGTTGAGTCCGGATCAGCCTGAGCTGACTAAGTCATCCTGAGCTGAGTCCGTTCAGCCTAAGCTGAGTCCGGATCAGCCTGAGCTGACTAAGTCATCCTGACCTGAGTCCGTTCAGCCTGAGTTGAGTCCAGATCAGTCTGACCTGATTAAGTCATCCTAACCTGAGTCCGGTTCAGCCTGAGCTGAGTCCGGATCAGCCTGAGCTGAGCCAGGGTCAGCCTGAGTCTTCCTGAAGCGTTTTTTTCAGGCCAGCTGAGATTTAAAAATCTCTACAGTTACAACACGTTTTGAAACTTAAAAAACCTGTTTTAATCCAATTAATTCAGACGTTTTGTCGGTTACGGCCAAGACCAATTGTGGGTCTTTATGACCATACTCCAACAGTCACTTTTTTAATACTATAAATAGTATTCTTATGTGTTGCAAGAAACACAAGAATATCAAAATATACAATATTTGAGTGGAAAAATACCCAGATACTTTCCGGCAACCTGCCAATTATTTTGTCCAAATATTCCACTAAAATCTCGTTCTTACTCCGGTGATTTACGAACATCTTCTCGGTTCGTTTAAGCAAAATATTGTGCTATATTGTTGCTTATTATCGTTGTATCCTGGGAAACAAGTGTCCCATAAATTCACTAGCACCTAGAGAGTGAGGGGCATAATTTGTTTTAAGGAAATCGTGTTCCTCACGAGTCTCGATTTTCCTTTTATTTTTTATTATTATTTTCAGCCATCCTACACTTTATCCATACATGATATTGCTAATCTTCAGAGAACCTTTTTAGGGGGAGGGGGGGAGAGAATTGTATTAAAATTAATTGGGTAAAATGGGATGTAATATGTAAATTAACCAAAGAGTTTTTGGGTCTAGGGTGAAAGATTTTGAATATTTCGGCACTGCTCTTTTAGGCAAGTGGGTGTGGAGATTTATGCAACATAAAAATAGTTTGTGAGCACGGGTTGGTGAAAGCAAGGTGGGGAGAGGCATAGGTGACACACGATAATGGGATTATGTCGAAGAGATATGCCGGGAGGTTGGTGGAGAGAAAATTTGAGAGCTATTGGAGTAGGAAATGAAAGCTAGTTTTTTTTTTACTTTAAAATTTGAGCCCTAATATGAAATTCTTTCTAAATAGTATTGTTGTTTTAAGTTATTATATAAATAGGTGGAGGGGAAATTGTTGAATATGTTTAAAGATAGTTTAAAGACTGCATTTGGATGGATGAATTTTGAAAACGAATTGATTTAAAAAAAAAGTCAATGTTAGAAGATATATATTTCAAATCATGAATTATAAAGTAATTGAAGAATATAAAAAGTAAAGGAGAGACAGAGATGAAAAGAGGTAGAGAGGAGAAATTTTAAATGACAATTTTGATGAGAATTTAGAATTTCTCAATTTTAAATATAACTCAAATCTAAGTATTTATAAATTTATTTAGACTCCATTTGGATGAGTGAGTGAATTTGAAATTCGTGAATTTCACACACAAATAACCACTGTTTTCAAGTAAGTTAGATAAATTTACAAATACTTAGATTTGAGTTTATGTTCAAAATGGAGGAATTCTAAATTCTCTTCAAAACTATGTCATTTGTGAAATCTCTCCTCTCTATTCTTCCATCTCTATCTTTCCTCTATTTTTCCCTTCTCTCTCATCTCTTTACAATTAGTGGTTGAAATATATGTCTTCTTACATGTATTTTTTTAAATTCATTCATTTTTAAATTCATCCAACTTATATTGAGAGAGTGATTATTTATGTGTGAAATCAATGGATTTCAAATCCATCCATAAAAAAGTGCTTTTAAAGATTGTTTATGTATTCAGGGGTTATTTCTTACTCTACCATTGATTTTTAATAAAAAAAATTCTCATTAAAAAAAGCTTGATATAAGAATGTATATTTTTAAATACATTTATTTGGACGGTTTGCTATCATCATCAAAACGCGTATAATTAATCTTAACTCTTTTGACTCTTAATTCTGGATTGACGGATATATATTTTTATCTTACGAACCAAATGAGAGTTCATTTCACTCAATAGATGAGATAAATAATTCAAAATAGATTAGACAAGATAATAATCTAGAAATTATTATTTAGGAGTTAAATAGTATATTTAGATTGATGGATTAAGATAATTTCATTTTGAATGTTTGGATTGTAAGATTAATAATAAAAACATATGCAATTGATAATTTTATCCTCTATATCATAAAAAAAAATTTAAAGTAAATTATGGTTCTCCTTTTCAATATAAGGGGAGTATTTTAGTAAAGATAAAAACAATGGATTATTATCATACCTCTTCCGTAAGATAATATTATCTTCCATTTATAAGATAATTGAATTTTAGTTTTGAACTTTTGTCCATTAAACAAAACATCAAATTAGATAAAATAATTTATTTTATATTAGCTTATCTAACTAAGTAAATGAGTACATTTAATTTTAAATCATTTTGACTCTTGATCCTGCATGTCTAATTTATCATTAAGACATAATTTTAAACTATTTTAGATCTTGACCATATATGTTTAATTAATCAATTAATTGATATAATAATAGATCAAAAGTGATGATGAGTTAACTCTATTGGTGGGTCAACTTAGATTTTTTTTTTTTTTTGATAAGTAGGGTCAACTTAGATCAAGAGAACGTATATGATGACAAAGGAGGATCGATTAAAGCCTAAATGCCCTAATTCTCATTAGTCATGACTCATTAATTAGGTCAAACCTTGAAAATTATACTCCCTCTGTCCCACAGGAATTTGCACACTTTTCTTATTTGGACGTCCCACACAAATTTGCACACTACTAAAAAAAAAGCATTGATTTACGTACATACTCACAAACTTATACACATATTTACTCATATGCCACTACTTTATATATAAAACATATTTTTCTTAAAAAATGTGTCGTCCCGTAGGGTGCAAATTCCTACGGGACGAAGGGAGTACATCATTTGGGATTTTATGTCTATATCAGTTTCTGTGCCCTAATCATTATAACATATTGTTCGAAAAAACATTAAGGGGGCGCTTGGTATAAATTTAAGATGACAATGGTAATGAGTATCATTAAGGGGGTAATCACTATGTAGTTAGTGATTATCCTTTTTTTTTTTAATTTGATTTTATGATTTCATTCATATATAATAAATAATACCAAACACTACTAATAGTAATGAATCCTCATTAATCTCCATTCATTCACATTCCTCACCCTCATTACCCCAAACCAAACAGGCCCTAAGTAGTTTGGAAAGTAATGAATCATACATCTCCAAACATTCAAAAAATATCTTCAAAACAATCTTATATCTCTTTCCTAATTCGTTTCCAAAGAGAATTGAACTCAGATCCACTACAAAAAAAGTTCAAATAAAGAGAATTTTATAGAGGGAACAAAGCCCTACTGGTTTGACCCGCAAGAATGGAGCTTACTTTTCACGTGAGAGGGGGTTTGAAGTCGTGACCTCTCATATGTATGAGTGAGTGTCTTGCCATTTGGGCAAGTTATATTACTGTTAATATTTTTACTTTATATTTATATATATGATATCTACATTCAATTTTTAATATTTATTCTATATTAGGAAAGAAAATTAAATATATATTAATATCATTGTATATATTTGTTATATAAATCTAAAATTTTATATTTATGATTATTATTTATGTATTTTAATTGCATAAAATTTGTATACATTTATTTTAAACTAAAGTTATATTATTACTCCTATATTCACTTTTTAACTTTTTATTGTTAACTTTTTATTTATTTTTAAAATTATCACTTCTTTATTCTTTTAATCAAATTTAACTTTTAAATACATGAAAATTATCATTATATATATATATATATAATATATTTTAGTTAGTATATGTTGTAATAGACACATTATATGTCCAATATTGGTGTCTTAATCATTCGAATAATTTGAATAAATTATGCAAGAATTATTTTAACAAATACTTATAATTACACTGCAATATCTTTGTCATTATTTATTAATACGATTACATATATACACTTTTTATCATTTTAATTTAAATACAATAATTCCAATAAATTAAGAGCTTAAAGTAATTTTGATATGGTATGTACAGTGGTTGGTTGAGACGTGTATAAAAATTAAACACGTATTGAACCCTTCTTCAACTTCGTACTAATAATTAGTAATACACAATATACACTAATTAATAATTTATACTAATTAATTATTTTCAAATAATTAAACTAATTAATAATTAATATACATAAACTTAATTAATAATATATTAGTTATTAAATATATATATATACACACAGAACATATTATATTAAATTTTATTAATTAAATATTATAACAATCCACTAAATATTATATATATATTAATTGGTGTGTGGGGTGGGTGGGGCAGTAGCTATTAATTGTGTGTGGGGGAATTGTTGCACGTGTACATATGTATGGTTTAATATTGGCGAGGAGGTGAGCTGTGCTCGCCATCTTTGACGAGGGGCAGAGTACGCTTGTCTTCTGATACAAGTTAATTAATTAGTATATATATAATATAATAATAATATTAATACAAATTATAATAATCATAACATAAGTACATATATAATTATTTAATAATATTTATACTATACAAATATCAATACATCTCTATAATTAATAAATAATTAAATAATTATTATGATATAAATGAATTAAATAATAAATATCAAATTGGCGAGGGTTTTACCCTCGCAAACCGGCGAGGGGCCGAGTGCTCGCGAACCGGCGAGGGAAGTCCCTCGACTCGGCCCAAATCGAAACTTAACGAGGGCGCACACTCGCGAAATTGGGAAGGGTTCAATCCCTCGTTCATGCGCGAGGGTTAAGCGCTCGCTAATTTAGTTGGCGAGGGGCAGTGCTCGCTAATTTAGCGAGGGTTCGATCCCTCGCAATTCAGCAAGGGTTTTGCACTCGTTAAGAATTTTTCCCCTTGTTAAATAATGAGGAATTTTTCCCCCTCGTCTCGCCCCTCTTTAAATTATTATATTTTAAACCCTCGTTAAAATTCTCTTTAATTTTATTTATTAAAGAGGGACCCTACCCCCTCACTAACTCCCCTCTTTATTTCATCATTATTTTGTAGTGATCACTCGACTCACTCAAGTAAAGAGCCCAGTACCAGGTGAGCTAACCCACCTGATTCATTATTGTTGAAACATTTAATTTTATGTTAGGTGGTTATATTTCCATATACTCAAATTGTTGATCAATAAGCAGTGTGGATAATGGTGAAAGCTTGGAATAAGAATATGCTAGCTGTTTTTTAGATTTTAACTTCGAAAGTGATCATAAAATTCAATTCCATACAAAATTTTCCGACTTCAATTGGGGTCTTGCTGGAAGTTGACGAAATTAATACCCGAATAATTTGTCTTGAACTAAATATCGATCATAAATAAAAATCATAACTATTGTTTGATACCTCAGAAAAAGTTTTTATTACATATGTACATTTTTTTTTTGAATAATACATATGTACATATTTTTTTTTTTTAATAATACATATGTACATATTTAGTAGAATCATTTTAACGATAATAAAATAAAGAAACCAAAAATTCATATGAACACAAAATAAAATCTTGCTCTGTCCAATGACCATAGTACATCATTCATTTTTATTTATCTAATATTCAATCTCTTGATCAAACTCTATTTTTACACTTATTTTATTTGAACTTTTCAAATCTATTTTCACACAACTAAAAATAATTTTATTTTATTTTATTATATATCTTTACATTTATATATATGCTTTATTTTTCTAGGTTCATGTGTCCTTAAGTTTTAATGGTGATATAAATTTCGAGACAGATGAAAAAGTAGTTTTCCTGTTAATCACTAACTCATTTTTTCCCTTCAAAGTAACTTTTTAGTGCAAGAAGATCACTAATAAATAAAAATATTTTATTTTATATATTAATTTTATCAAAATTACAAAATGTGATACCTTTGTATTCTGATACTCCAGGTATTACTTCTTATGTTAAACAATACTATAGAATTCATCAAACTTAACTTACCAAAGCTTCTCTAAACCAAGTTCATAATTCTTTTTTTACCGTTGAAATACTTCTCTCTCTCTCTTAATTTCTGATATTTAGTTACAAAAACAATATAAAAGGGGAATGGACTTTCATTTAATTCCTATAAAAAATCAGTGCACTGTTTCACTCCAAGATTAGCACAGAGCAGCAGTACGCGTTGTAATCCCTCTCTCTCTCTCTAGAGGTTGAGAGAGAGAGAGAGAGAGAGAGAGAGAGAGGAAAATATTGAAAGGGACGAGACGTGGCCATGGAGTATGAGCATGATTAGTATGTAACTGTGTTAGCAATAAAACAAGACTATAAAAGAGGCTAAGTAGGCTATATAGTGTGAGTCTGAAATACTTCCAATACAACACGACAATGTGTACAACAGCAAAAAGACGAAACCCCTATATTTATTACACTCTCTGCTAATTATAAAGTCGACACGTCTTTGCAATTTTAGACATGTTTAAAGCTGCTCTCTATATATAAATTCGGATTATTATTTTAGGGAGATTGATTGCAGATTTGTAGTCATTGTGATGAAAGAATACATCGATTTCTCCCTCATAATCGTGCTTACGTACGTACCAATGTGTTTTATGAATGTATCTCAACCGATGTAAATAAACACATGTTCACATTTCGGCATAAATTTATATACAAATGTGATAATAATTAATGATAAATTTTAGCAATCAATTAAAATAATAATTTATTTTTATTATTTTCAGGATATAAAAATATATGTTTATGTTTATCAATGGGCATGCTATCATTTAATAGAACAAATCATGTGTCAACTATTTGTGCTTAGAATTCAAATCTAATAAATGGGTCATTAAATTTGAGTTAAACAATGTTTAAGGGATGCTTGGTATAAAATTCTTAAATGGTAATGAGAGTGATGATAAATGTATAGTAATTATAGTAGATAATGAGAATAAATAAGATATACAACTGATTTTCCTCCTAAATAAGGTAATTATTATCCTCATTTGATTACTCATCTTATAATCATCCTCCTTAATCAATCTCACATACTACAATAAACAACTTTATTTTTTGTTAACTTATTCCAAAATTGGAGCACAACACTAATGATGTAACCACCATGAACACAAACTCTCATTCAACATATGTAAGGGTAAAGAAGAAAAATAAAATTTCATTCCTATTACCATTGAAGAATTTGAAACATGCATCCCCTAAATTACTATATACTCCATCCGTCCCAACATTTTCTTTATAGGTGGAGTTTCACGCATATTAAGAAAAAGTGAAGTATGTGAGTGTTAAGTTAAATAATAAATTATAAAAAGTGTACTTTATTGACTTTTGTGAGTGTGAATTGTTTCCTTTTTTGGGGTGTGAAGAAAGAGTTGGAACATCTATATAAGGAAAATGTGAAATTTATCTTGGGACAGAAGGAGTAGCTTTTATTTATTAACCAGGTGGGTTAGTTAACCTGGCCACCTGGCTCCTCACTTGAGTGAGTGATCTAAGTTCAATTCCCTATAAAAAAAACATATACTCCCTCCGTAAACGATAAATGGTCCACGTTGCCTTAAATGGTCGTCCACAATAAATGGTCTACCTACCTAAAATGGAAAACTTACAATCATTATTTTCATTTTTTGTACACATATATTCACTTCTACACATCACATCAAGTATTTTTTTAATAATTAAATATTTTTTTATACTAATACACTCACTTTTACACATCAACATCTACTTTTCTTAATAACCGTGCACAGCAATGGTAGTCCAATTTTCATGGACGGAGGGAGTATATAGCCTTTATTTATTTAAGGGAGGTGAAAATGGTTGAACCTGAAAGCTTCTCTCGGACAAAACAAGCCGAGCAGTATATATATATATATATATGCAAAAGGTGATGTATGAACTAAAAGAAGTATTGGTATGATATCTAATTTCGACTCTGATATCTGAGCACATGATTTCATCACCAGATCACTAGAAACTGGAAGATAATATCTGTTAGGCTGTGTTTGGATGAAGTGATTTGTGTTATGAATTTTAATCAATAATCTAAACTTACTTCATTTATTTCTAAATTTTTTGATTTCAAGTATTTAGTTTAATGATCTTAGTTTAAATTAGACAAATTTCAAATATTTAATATATTTTCAAACTCAATTATTTTTAAATCTGACTATCAAAACACAATATTGGATACTATTATATTTTGTCTTTAATTAAGTAGTGGTTACTAAAAATCAAATTCCGATATTAAAGTCGCTAACTTTACTTCTTTTTTAATTAAATGAAGTTAATTTAGTTAAAAAATAAAAAGAAGACGCTCATGAATTGGGACTCTTAATTTCCAAAGAAAATTCACTGCGCGCGATTAACTCAATTAAATTATTGAAGGGTTCAATAAATTTGGTTTTACATTCAATGAATTTCGTCCAATTTCATTAATTGGTGAAGTTTACAAAATCATTTCAAAAGTATTATCAATGATCAATAATATCATAACAACAGAGCGCTTATATAGGAGGTCGGCAAATTCTTGACAGTGTGGTGATCCTGAACGAGACAATTGAGGATGTGAGACATGGAAAAAAACAGGGCATTTTTTATTAATTAGATTTTGTGAAGGTTTATGATTTTGTTGATTGGGGATTTCAAAGAGCAATGTTAAGGGATTCAACTTCCATAGCTAATGGATAGGATGAGTCATGGAGTGTGTATCCTGGTTAATGGAAGTCCTAAAGGGGACTTCAGTTTAGCAAGAGGACTTCGACAAGGAGATCCTCTATCTCCATTTCTTTTTATCATTGCAGCTGAAGGTATTTCTCTTCTGATGAATTCAGCAATGGAGTTGGGTTATTTCACACCATTATCAATAGAAAAAAAGAAGGTGCAAGTGTCACACCTTCAGTTTACAGACGATACGATCTTCCTTGGTGAAGCAAAGATGGATAATGTTTATTTTTTAAAACATTTCTTGAGAATATGGGAACTCATTTTTGGAATGAGAGGGAATCTTTATAAATGTTCAATCTTCGGTATTAACATATCTGAGGGTGTTTGGGAGTTATGGTCAAAGAGTTACGGTGCTCTGAAGGTTCTTTTCCTTTCTCTTATTTGGGAGTCAAGGTTGTGATCTCTTCGAATTATTCGGTAGTATGGAGTAATGTGATACAAAAAATTCAAAATAGACTGAGAAAGTGAAAAATATGAGTATCTGTTTCGGAGGGAGGTTACCTTTGCTCAATGTCTTCTTGAATTCAATTCCGACGTACTACTTGTCCTTGTATCGTATTCCGACGTACTACTTGAGTATCTGTTAGGATGAGAAACAGATTTAATAGACTATTCCACTTAAATAAACAGAAAGAAACAAAAGTGGGGGATATGGGTGTTTAGGAGGATGGTCTGTGGAGGTAGAGATGTGAGTGGAGAAGGAACCTATTTGATAGAGAATTATCTAATGTTAATAATCTGTTATCATTGTTAGACAGGGCTCATCTCAAGTTTGGAGTTAAAGATATATGAGAATGGAAAGAATCAAAGGAGGGGGTCTTCAAAACAAGTGAAGTGTTCGATTGACTACGGAAGAATGAATATATAGGGGTTCGAGATGCTGCTATGGAAAAAGACTTCCAAAATGTATGGAACAAATACACTCCTCAAAAAGTATCTATTCATACTTGGAGGATTCTCTGGAGGAGATTGCCAACAAAGAAGAAATTGAGCAAGAAAGGCGTTCTTGGAGCAAATAAAAGCGTGAATTGTGCTCTTTGTAATGAAAGTTCAGAGACAATAAAACATATCTTCTTTAAGTGTAAGCATTCATACTTGATTTGGATGGAGGTAATGAAGTGGTCGGGGTTTAGATTAGTACTTTCCTCGAATTCTCTCTTGAACTTCTTTTATTTATGTGGACTTTTGAGGGGAGGAGAGGAAAGCAAGTGGCGGTTTGTATTTGAGAGTGTATTACTTGGTTGATCTGGAAAGGGAGAAATGCAACAATCTTAAAAATATTATAATTCTCTGGAGATAGAGTAGTAAATGAAGTGAAGATCAGGACTTGGAGCTGGATTGTGGCCAAAGAAAAGAGATTTTGTGATATTTCTTTTAATCAGTGGTTCTCAAATCCTAAATTAGTAATTGGATATTAAAGATTTTTCTCTTGTAGAAGAATTATTGGTATAGAACAAGAAGAGTGTAATATGGGTACTTCTCATACCTGTGTAATTGAAACATTCTTTTTGTGAAATAAAATCGGTTTTACTTATATAAAAAAAAATTAGTAATTTTTTTTAGCATATTTAGTCGTATCTATTAAAATAAATTACACTTTTGATTCCATAAAAAATTGTTTTAAACAAAATTAGTCTCAATTCATCCATTAATTTTGACAAAAAATTTTTAAGGGACCATTTTATATTTAAAAAGAATCAAATTCATGAGCACAAAATATGCAAATTTTTGTGGGACGGTACATATACATTTATGTACATAACGCTATTTAAATATCACTACAAAAAATGCGCATTTTGGCGATCGAATTTATCGACTACTTACATATCAGTCACCAAATATTGATACTAGCGACTAGTTTGCCACAAATTTTGATAATTAGACGAAATCGGAATAAGCGACCGATTTAACTATCGTTTTGTAAAACAGTCACTAATTTAGTATATTAGTGACCGTCTTGGCGGTCACGACACTTATATCGCGCAGGGTATTAAAATTCCAAATTTCGCGATCGCATGTAAACGGTCGCGAAATGAACCGCCATATTTGCAACCGTCTAGGCAGTCGCCAAATTTAAAAAATATATTAACGATCATCTAAGACGGTCGCTAAATCACAGTCTTTGACCCGTTTATTAAGAACAATTATGGTACTAATGCCTGATAACAAAACGACCTCCACTTTGTAAATTAGCGACTGGTTCTGGCGGTTAAATTTTTACCTAAGTATATTTAAAAGATATGAGATTTATTGTAGACCTAACTAGTGAATAATAAGGATATTTTAAACATTTCACAATTACGTAGAGACATAAAAAAATAATACTAAATAACCTTGGCCCTCGGCCAAACATGCTTTCAATATCTAAGTTGGCTTTTTCACAATAAATTTATTTCTGGGCTGCAATATATGTATATATATGTTTGTGGGCTTCAATTTCAGTTACACCTTTCAGTTGTTAATTACATAAATTAATATGGTCCTAGAAAATATAATTAAGATCGAATTTTGATTTTTAATTGTTTAATAAAAAGAGTAATTTTTTTCCCGATATCCTCCAAAAGAATGTCCTAATTAGTCCTCAATCAAGGCTTAATGGTGGCAGGCCCATCATGCAAGCCCATATACTATAGGAAGGCGGTTGTTCACTTTGAATAAAACCAATTGCGTTGAGCCTCCGTTTCCAAATTTCAATTTTGTGATTTCGCAAAGGAGTAGATTAGCGCCGATTGATTTTGGGTTCCTTTCACTGTGAGTTATCTTGTATATCTTTAATATTGATACTGGAGTTGTAAACGAATTAAATAATTTTGATTTGATCCTGACGCAGCGAAAAAATAGTATAATCATAATCTCGTTGATTCAACTCTATTAATACCGAAAAATATGATCTTTACATTGACATATGAATATCGAATGAACGATAAATAACACACAGGATTAATAATAATATCACGAATATCATATTTTTTGGTATTATAGAGTTAAATCAATAGAATTATTATTGTCGCTTTTTTGCTGCGTCGGATTCAACATTCATATTCGAATTTGATATTATTATTCGTAATTTTGTGAATCAAAATCTTCATAATCAAATTCAAAAAAAAAATTATGATATTTGATTCGATATTAGTTGATATTCGATTACATATTTATTACATATAATATTATAATATTTGTATATATAAAATATAATATCATAAAACATATGGTAGTTTGAATAGTATTATTTGTTATTTATTAGGTAATTTTATTGAATATTGTTCAATTTTATTTAGAATATTAGTTTATAGACTTTCTTACAAAAATACGAATCGAATCGAATTGTTCAAATTTAGAATATATAATTTCGAATCGAATAGTTTCGAATCTAATCGAATATTTTCAAATCGAATCAAATAATATTGTACAAAATTTCTTTTGAAAAAATCGAATTGAATATTAAAATAGTTTCGAATAATTCGAACATCAATATTAAATTGAATAAATATTTTATTTATTAGTCAAATAATTTTACGAATACCAAATTAAATATAATGATATTAGCTTCTATTGGATTACAATCCTAATCGATAATGAATTAAATTTAATGATGGTTGTAATGCATAATTCTTTTTTTATAAACTTTGAATTAAAAAAAAATATTTTAGATCGAATGAATTGTTTTGATGGAATCTAAATAATTGGTTCGATTTGGTCAAACTCTCTATTATTTGATTGGAACGGACAGAATAGACACTACCTAACCCATCCCAGCTTTAGTGTTTTTAAAAGGAAAATAAAACATATACGAATTATTAATTAAATATATAAATAAAGATATTTCTTAGGGTACGACTATTCATACCCCAAATTCTTCTAAACATACCCAAATTATTAAATATATTCTATTTAAAATTAAAATTAATTTAAATTACTAAACATACCCCATTTTTTATTAATATTTTTTTTCTCATTTTTGACCTATTATTCTTCTCTTTCAATTCATGTTAATGATTCACAGTGCGTCGTCATTTTTTAAGAAATGAGAACTAAAACTTTGCGTCATCATTTTATTTGTTGCAATCGAATAAAATTTTAAAAGAATTCACTAGAAGAACACCATGTCTTCTTCGGAGCTTTATTTTTTTCCGCCTGAAAATCACCATTTTCCCCATAAAAATTCCAATTTCCAACCTTTCTGTATCGACGTGGAAAATATATAATTTAGATTAGTTTGATGTCACTAACAAAACATAAAAAATGAGATTGAATTGATCGGAGAACTGTAGAATAGTTTCAAAGATGATTGGACTCCATGAATATAACAGTTAGGACGTGAGAAAGATGAAGATTAGGTCAAAATTGAAAAAAAATATATTAATAAAAAATGGGGTATGTTTAGTAATTTAAATTAGTTTTTTATTTTAAATTAAATATATTTAATAATTGAGATATATTTAGAGAAATTTGGGATATGAATAGTGGTACCCTATTTCTTATGAGAGAAGACCTAAGGGTGAAACTATTCATACCTCAAATTCCTGTAAACATACCCCCATTAATAAATATACTCAATTTAAAATGAAAAAATAATTTAAAATACTAAACTTACCCCAGTTTTTATTAATATACCATTTTTTTTATTTTTAACTTATTCTTCTTCTCTCTCATGTTTTAACTGTTTACCCTTTTTCAATTTTGATCTCGTCTTCATCTCTTTCAAGTCATGTTAATGCTCCACAATTAAAAAGAAATAAAACAATGTGTCGCCATTTTCTGCTATAAGAACTGAAACTTTGCATCGTCATTTTATCTATTGAAATCGAATAAAATTTTAAAAGAATTCACTAGAGGAACTCCATGTCTTCTTCTCCACGCTCCTTCAGATCTCACGGGAGCTTTTTTCCTCCGCTTGAAAATCACCATTCTCCCCATTCCAAAATTTCATAATTTCCAACTTTTCTGTATGATCGTAGAAAATACGGCAGTTCATCCTCTTACACATCATCCCTTTCGCGGCGCTCTTCAACAATAGGCAATTGCCCTTTTAATTATTTATTAATAATAAAAATATATAATTTAGATTAGTTTGATGTCACTAACAAAGCATAAAAAATGAGATTGAATTGATATGTAAATTGTGTATGTGGATAAAATATGAATTGATCGCCAACATAAAAATTTAGGACTGCGTAGAGTTGTAGAATGGTTTCGAGAACTCCATGAATATAGCAGTTAGAACATGAGAGAGAAGAAGAATAAGTCAAAAATAAAAAAAAGAGTATATTAATAAAAAATGAAATATGTTTAGTATTTTAAACTATTTTTTTATTTTAAATTGAGTATATCTATTAATTGGGATATATTTAGAGGAATTTGAGGTATGAGTATTCACATCCAAGACCTAATTATTATTTATATTTATTAACCGCCATAAATTCTGACCAGGTTTAAGGCCACCGATTCTCGATTGGAAAATCCTTCCTACCGCCTGTCGATTCTTACAGCCGCCGCTGTTTCTCCGGCTCCGCCTCTGCTCTCTCTATTCGACAGGTACTTTTTGTTCCTTGATTTGTTGTTGTGAATCCTTCTTCCTCTGAATCTGAATGACCTACGCCTTGCCTCCGCCTGTCGATTCCGTTTTTGTTCCTTTTTAGTGAAGTTCCTCAAAGAATATGGGAGGATATGTTGGCTTTTGCCATGTTCAAGAGGCGCGACTCGTGAGCGGGAAGACCCCTCTCACGGATTTCAATTCATCCTGTTGGTGTTATTTTTTTGATGATTTTTGTAGCTGAATGAATATAAGTTATAAAGGATTTGTGCTAGGTTGTTTATTTTGCCTTATCTTTTCTCCTGGTACTATAAATTGCTGTCTTACCGTTTGATCATGTGGTTTAATATACTGTACGCAAGTTGGTCTTTTTTCCATGTGTTGACACTTGACAAATATTATACAGTCGTTGCCTACTTAATATACCTTACTATTGGCAGTAGAGGTGGTCGTCCCTTGAAGTAGTGCTGTTTTAATGAAACTTAGAGAATTGCTGTTTCCAAATTAATAGAATCCCAAGAAGTAGTATAACTAACAAGGAAGTAGCTTAGAATTATGACTAGGTTGGGAAACCCGAGACCATGCAGTTGCTTTCTTCTATGTTCTCATAAACCTTTTTATTTAGTATTGACAATTTTTATATGGTTATATGTGTTTCTTAATTTTCACAGATCTGTTCGTGTTTGTTCCTCACCCGCACCTTCATTTGTTACTATGGCAACAAGTAAGTGCCTGAACTTATGCTTTACCAAATAATGAATGCAAATATATGATTGGGGTTTAATTTTTTCTTCACAGGATTGCAGTATGAGAATAATTGTGATATTGGAGTTTTCTCCAAGCTAACCAATGCATATTGTCTGGTTGCTATTGGAGGTTCTGAGAACTTCTACAGGTACCACTTTCATCCCAGCTAGATGGCGGTCATTTATTCTTGTTTATTTTCTAAGACTTGATATTTGGTGTCAGCACATTTGAAGCTGAATTGGCTGATGTAATTCCTGTGATTAAGGCCTCAATTTCTGGTACTAGAATCATTGGACGTCTCTGTGCTGGTGAGAGTTTAGTTGTATGTTGTTTCACTCACTAAATAATGAATGCTAACATATATCTTGCCTCCACTCCCTCAAAAAATTGTAGGAAACAAAAATGG
Source organism: Prunella vulgaris (assembly GCA_026898435.1). Lineage (NCBI taxonomy): Eukaryota > Viridiplantae > Streptophyta > Magnoliopsida > Lamiales > Lamiaceae > Prunella > Prunella vulgaris. The sequence goes on along the minus strand of JAPKLY010000111.1, from coordinate 637,234 downwards.
ATTGCTTTTGCCTCACAATACTACTGATCAAGGTAACAATTCAGTCTATACAATGCGACATATACATTTTGTTTATATCTCAAACTTATGTTTACTGGGTGCTTACTGTTTTGCACTGTTTGTTAAAGAAGAAGGATCATTCTCTATCAGCATATGCACTTTTATGTAATCTAGATGTACAACAAGTTTCAGATACACTTTCCTGGAATTAAAAGAGAATTACAACATCTTATATTGCTTTAAATATTGCATATCACTATATCTTCTGCAGTAAGTGTAAGAGCTGAGAAGATGGTCTTTGTTAGTTATAGTATTATCAATTTGTATATAGATGAATCATAATTAGTCGTCCTGTTCTGCTCCTTGTTTGCATTGTGAGGACGTGGGCATGTTTGCAATAATGATTTATCAAATTCTGAGTTAATTTTTTATTTGTACTCCAGAGTTCCCATTACTTTATAGTTATGCATCCAGCAAAAGTAATGCATAATCTGGCCCATTTAAGATTATGCCCATTTAAGATTATGAACTTATAGGCTAGATTTACCTGCATATTGAGCTTGATATTATCTGGATTCCAATGTTCACAACTGCTGCAGTTATGTGGCCATGCTCTTGGACATTCGTTTACCTATATGAGTTTTCACTTTGGCCAGCTAAAATACAGATAAATTTGATTCTCTCTCGACAGAGTTGAATTTTGTAAAAGAATAATTCTGACTGATTAAGCTAATATAGTTACAATCATATATTAGAATGCTGATTCAAATATAACATGCTGTTTACTAGTTCTCTAGACCTGATGAAGCACATGTATTATGCTTATGCTATTCTAGAACTTCAACACTTGAGGAACAGTCTACCAGACTCAGTGGTAGTTCAGCGTATTGAGGAGAGATTGTCTGCTCTAGGAAACTGCATTGCCTGCAACGATCATGTTGCTCTTACACATCCTGATCTTGATAAGGTACGCATGCATATATTTGTATGACCTGTTTTGTGATCCATATCTTAGTTGAGATTTTGGCTGCCTTTAGTTTTTGGTTGAATGGTTGTATTACCAGTACTTTCACATGTTCAAATTTGGTATGCTTATTTTTTTTTTCCATTATCATTGTGTAGATGCCTTTTGATCATTTGATGTGTGCTCACCTAATATTAAAACTCTGTCATCTTCTCAAATTTAACACTTCGTAGATGGACTATGTTTACATACTTTAGTCTTCAGAATGCAGACAAACATGTTCTCTAGGATTTTTCATTTAAAGTTCGACTATGTCATATTGTAGCCTTGTGTTGATGCTATAACTAATTACATCTTTCATTTTATGTTTGGTAGGCGTCATGATATGATTTTTAAATAACACATTCTTCAGCTCTTGTTATCAAAGCTTTATGTAAATCTAGCTTAACACTCTTATTTTTATCTTCTGTGTTCATTTACCAGTTGTACTATCAGCATCCTGTTATTTGTTGCATATTCATCATTCACATGCTATGCGAATTTTTAGCCCTTCCAATTTAAAATCATTTCATGGATATTTCTCTTGACTAGCTAAATTCCCTCCAAATTCATTACTTGTATTTAAGTAGTCTGTGTGGATATTTGCATGCAGCAATCTTTGGAAGTTTATTGTTCCTCGTGTTTGTGATTTTGAATAGAAAAGCTGATTTCTGGCTTTTTGTTTCTATAAATCAACATTGGTAGAAGGCGTCAAGTTTTTAGTTTTTGCCTAAATATTGATACTAGAGCAAGATTTTAGGTCTTTAAAAACGTTTCGATTTGTAAAGGTTTGGTTCAGTGATGTTCAATATTTCTGTCAGGAAACTGAAGAAATGATTGCTGATGTTCTTGGCGTGGAAGTTTTCCGGCAGACCGTTGCCGGTAATATACTGGTTGGAAGTTATTGTGCTTTTTCCAACAGAGGTGGCTTGGTAAGTTTTAAATTCTTCCCTCCTTCCCCCATCTCCCTAACACTCAATCCTTAAATGAGCTGTTTTGTGGATCAGGTTCATCCTCATACATCCATTGAGGATCTAGACGAATTGTCGACCCTCCTCCAAGTTCCGTTGGTGGCTGGGACTGTGAATCGTGGTAGTGAAGTGGTTGCCGCTGGGTTGACTGTCAATGACTGGACAGCTTTCTGTGGCTCAGACACCACTGCAACTGAGCTTTCCGTCATTGAGAATGTTTTCAAGTTGAGAGAAGCTCAACCTAGTGCTATTGTCGATGAAATGAGGAAGTCATTGATTGACACTTATGTCTGACAACATAGAACTTACTCTTCTTCTTCTGAAAGCAAACTTCTACTCTGTTTGTAAAAATACTATCTTCGATTTGGGTTTTTTCTATGTATTAACTTATTATGGCTTGATTATGGATCTGTATTTTCAGTTCGCACTTTATCTATATGAGGGTGTTTTTTCTTGTGACTTCTGTGTAAGATGCATGCCGCTTTGGACCCACCCTCTCTTCATTTCCTTGTTCTGCCTGCCCCATTTTGCGCCTCCTGGTTTTTTTAGTAGTGCATTTTCACTTTGGTTGACTTTTGCTTGCTATTTATGTATTTAACATTTCCAAAAAATGCTCATAAAGATTGGAGTTCAATCGTGGGGCATAGGTCAAACAATTACCAGTATTTAAAATCTATTCTCCTAATCATTCTCTAAAGCAGAACACTGAAGATGTCTAAAGTAGAATAAAATTTATGTTCCTAGAGGGTCGCATATTCCATGGCCATCTTGATTTAGTTTCTAAATCATACAGTACACTAGGTTTTGGAATTTAAGTGTTTGATAAATCGTGATTTTTAAATCATTGGATTTAAAATTATGTGTTTCTTTTGAAATTTGTTAGCTGAGGTTGATTAATATTTAATTATAATTGATGTTGTATACTTTTAATGTATTTTATATAAATAAAATAATGAGAATGAATGATTGGAGAAAAAAAATGATAAACATGAGTAGTGAATGAATAAATAAACGAGAGACCAATTAATTGTATTGGAAAGTAATACTCCTTCCGCACTCTAAATTAAAAAAATTATTTAAAAATTTAAGATGAAGCGCCGAGTTTAGGGAATTAAAATCTATATGTTAAATGCACCCACGTTTAATATGGGCCAAAGTATTGCTGAAAGGGAAGTAAGTTCGGCCCATAAATGGGCCCATAAAGCAGACTGGGGAGATGTCCAGTGCAACACTTTTTACTCTTGATATCCAACTTAATATTATAAGTTTTTTTAAAAAAATATAATTTTATAGTTTGGACTAAACAATTCCATATTACATATTTTTAATTTTCTATATAATATTTGTTGCTTCTTTTTTACTTTTTATAAGAATCACCTCTTAAATTATGCGTTAATTGATAGCCCTCAACTCAACATCCATGTCCATGTGTTTTGCTCCATAATCTAAGAGTAGGTCTTATGTGAACTCGAGTTCACATGAACTCGTATTATTTTTATGTGTAATTATTATTACTATTATTTATTTATATTATCACTACTTGATTTTTTAACAGTAATATTGTATATAATAACAGTAATAGTGAATATACATAAGAGTGATAGTGTATACACATGACAGTGATATTTGAGAAATCGAGTTCACTGTGAATTCAGGTCCATACAAATTTTTCTCATAATCTAATATTTATATAGTTATATACTTATATAAATTTATTATTAAACTTTCTCACATATTCCGTAAAACATGCTTTTACTTTAAGAATATTGGAAATGTATATACGTATGACTTGTTTGTCGAAGTATCTTCCTAAACGAGTTCAAACCATTTTTTAATAAACAAATATACAATCTGCATTGATCTTTTTTGTTTCGATTTGTGGAGATTTAGATTGACTTAGCTTGTTTTCTGTCAATTATATTTTTAATTATAGACCCATCATTAATCCACTCAACAAATACATAAAAACACATCGATTTTTGTACAACTAAACAAGTCATTATCATTTAATCAACTGATTAAATATTAATTAATTAACTAGTTAATTAAACTGACATTAGAAGATGAGCTCACCTGAAAAAACACAAGGGTTGACCATGCATTAAGAAAGACTCATGCTTAAATTTTTGGTTGGAATTAATTCAAAGTTAATCCACATAATAACACTTTTAATTCCTCTAGTTAACGTCAATCTTTCGTAAGTACTATGTTTACTCACTTTAATTTAATACATAGAGCTCTTTGAGTGGATATTGTGCAATAATATACAATTAAGATTACGTCCATTTTTTGTTAGTAATTTATGTGGGTGTTTAGATAATAAATAAAATGTTTAGTTGAGCATCCGTCAATGGGATTATGCTAATGACATCATGTCACTTAATTTGTTAATCTCTTCTTAATTGTGCCTCTCTGAAACCTGAATGAGGTGAGCATTAGAAGCTATAATCTTAAACTAAGTCAACTAAATTAAATTCTGTATTTTTTGGTATGATAAGTACGATATACCGGTATTATTGATATTTGCTTCACCCCTAATTATGAGTTCGGTTTTAGCTCATACTCCACTTCAAACACAAAATTAAACTAGAGAATTAACTAGACTCAACCAAACAAAAGAACAAACAAAATTAAGAGACAATGATCACACCCCAAATAACTAACTGTGGACAGAATTTGTTAACGGTGTTTGTTTATGTGGCTTTTCAACATATTAATTCTATCAAATAATAATCCAAGATTTTATGTTCTTGGATGTAATATGAGGAGGGAGAGTAGAGAGAGAAATATTGTCATGGGAGTTGTATTTATTTTCAGAATTGTATGAAAAATTGTGTGAATAGTACAAGAGAGGTCTTATTTATAGGTGTGTGGGTGTGAGACGGCACCTTACGAGCCTATATGGCTTCCGGTGTTGACGAGGGTCCGTAACCCTCGTCCTGGTCCCTTACACTGCTACCTATGTTGTGCCTCGTCCTACTACTATGCCTTAGCCTAGATGGGTCTCATTAAAAACCTCGCCGTAAACCACCCTTGTGGACAAACCGGACGGAGGGAAAAAGAGCGCGTCATCGGGGTCCTAATGGCTAACAGATGAGCTCATGGGCGAGCTCAGAGATGAACTTCAGTGGCTCGGGCGAGATAAGGGGCGAGCTCCAATGCCTTGCATGGCTTGCGGATGCTGTATGATGATGGGGCTCGACGAGATCTGCATGGTGCATATGGCGAGCTCTGGGCGAGCTCGGGTAATGACAGGGGTTAGCTCTCTTAGGCGAGCTGCGTAGCTAAATAGTCCCTTCGCAAGCGAGCAATTGCTCGCATGTCGATAGTGTTAGTTCGCCATATCAACATTTGCCCCCCAGCTCGCATGCACTATGACTTTGTCAAATGTGCAAGCGAGCTGGAAAACTTAAAACATGGCGAACTACCTATGGGTGATTGTTGGGTTGACAGGCGAACTTGACCCAGGTGGTTGCTTCTGGCCGACGTGGTGCGGGAATCCAGGGGTCATGCACGCCTTTTGAGACCTCGGTTCCCGCCCACAATAATGTCATATTTTAAATTTTTGCAGACAGGCCCTTGTATTTTGTGAATATTGCACCTCGCCCCGACGTCTATAAATAGGGTGAGGTGAATTCATTTCTTCACTTTCTGAATTTCGAATTCCAGAGCTTTCCCGGCGACCGATTTTTCTTGTGTTCGACGGATTTTCGAAGGCTCTTCAAGGTAGGATTCGATCTCCCCTCCCCTTCTCTTCTATCTTTTATTTGATTTTTCTGCTGTTTCCTCGAAATTACGGTATTTTGGACCGTGGATTGCGCCGAGAACCTTTGAATTTCCCTGACTCTTGACTGTGGGATTTCGGACTACGGGACCTTTGAACTTCTCTGAGACCATGTCGACACGCTCTTCAAGTAGAACCTTATCGGGCCGAAATCCTAACAAACGGCCAATGACTGAAGATGAGCCACCCCGGGTTTCGTATGTGGAGATCAGCTCCAGCTCTGAGGCGACCTCGGTAGCTCGCCCGGTCTCCAGCGAGCCATGTAGCGAACTGCCCAGCGAGCTACGTCCCAATCCGGAGGAAGGAGCCTCTAGTTCTCTGTACCGCGAGGTATGGGAGGAGGGTGGCGAGATCGCCCAAGAGGAAAGAGTTGCTAGTGGCAATGAAGGACCCGAGGAGGTTGATGAGGGTAGTGCCGAGGTCGGTGAGGAGGGTGGCGACCTGGAGGAAGTTACTCTCGAATGGTTCCGCCGTATCGGTTTCCCGGAACCCCAGCTGGTAGAGTACCAGGTCCCCACCCAGGCGGTTCACTCGTTCGACTGGAATGAGTATACTGCCGAGTACGCGGCGAGCTTCCCCTGCCCAAATCGGGTACCTCGCCCCGACCCCGCCGACCTGGAAGAAGTAGCACCCTCAGAGTTCAAAGCTGGCGAGGTGATGAGCCTGATTGATGAATGCGACCTGCCAGTCATACGCAGGGAGTATCGCATCCCTCTGGACATCTTCATGTACGCCCCAATGAAGGATGAGTGGGCTGACGCACCTCCTGAGGGGATGACCGCCGTGAATGTAGATGTTCTGAGGGCTGGGCTTTCGTTGCCGCTGCATCCGATTATTGGCCAATATTTAGCAGACAATAATCTGGCCATCACCCAACTCACACCGAATGCGTGGAGCAACCTCCTCGCCGCCCTGTCCATTTTTGGGCTGGAGAGTTTTGAGAACGCGACGACCTCGGCGGATTTGGGCGAGGTTTTTGCCGTGACCAAACGGGCACAGGACGGCGCGGGATATTATTACCTGAAGGCTCGTCCGGGGGAGAAATTTCTGGGGGACCTGCCCAATAAAATCCGTGATTGGAAGAAATAATTTTTCTTCATAGGAGGTGACTGACGAGCCTCCAGCACGTATCATGGGCGGGGTGATCGTATCCCCACTCCAGAGGGATATGGGGAAGCCAGCAGTAGGTCGCTTATTTCGGTGTGCGTGGGTTGAATTAGATATACTAATTCTAATTTCCTTTCCTTTTGCAGTTCCGAAGCGACACAAATCCAGCCGGGGCAGGCCTAAAGTGTCGGAGCAGTTCGACGTGGTGCGCGCCATTTGCTGTTTGAGGAGCGAGAAGGACAGACAGGTCGCCCACCTGTGCGCGCACCATTGCCTGCGGCTCGCCGGGCTCCTCACACTACCGCACCACCTTGACATCCAAGGCCCCGAGCTCCCAGGTCCAACTCTTTGCAGCTCGCCTATGGGGGGATGTAGCTCGCTCATTGTGCTAATACTTGTGATTTTTTGTGCAGGTGGTAGCTTTGTCGCTATCCCGATCGCCGAGGTCCCCGAGGCCTACAAGGTTGTGAAGGAGCGATTCGAGATGGGCCCACCTCGCCCCAACAGACTAGCCCCGCCGTCCGTGCTCGCGCTGGAGGCGAGCAAGAAGGCGGAGCTCGCCTCCAAAAGGGGCGAGGCAGGTAGGTCGGGAGCCCAGAAGGAGAAAGCTCCCGAAAAGTCCAAGACTTCAGAGGTCGCCCGAGCCGAGCGAGGTGGGGGAAGAGTTGCCGCCCCCTCCGAGCGAGGCCGAGGAAAGAGGGGGAACCAAGGTGGTGGTGGCTCCCGAGCTGGCGAGGATGATCCCCCGGCTCGCAAAAGAACAAGATTCACCGGCCTGGTTGACGAAGAGTCTGACCGGGCCGAGAGGACCTCGGCGAGGTCGGGGCAGGGGGGATCTGCTCAATCTGCCGCCCCGCTAGCGGCCACGCCCATTCGTAGCTCGCCCCCTTCGCCATCTCCGTTCGGGGTTCAAGCTACCGATGATACCCTGCTGGGTTGGGATCCCGAGCGAATTCAGTAAGTAGTTCGCCCAACTGACCTTCTTTGCCCATCTTTATTTTGTTTTTCTAACATTTTCTATCTGTTTTGATTTCGTAGCTATGCCCCCATCGCCTTCCCGAACCGCCACGAGGCTCTGCATGCCTTTGAGCGATCTCGCTCTCTCACTTCGATGCGGAATCTCCCTCCGGGCATAGCCCGGGACGCTGTGAGCGAGATGCCTAGGCATTGGACGACCCCGTTGGTGGCGGGTATTAATAGTCAGGACCTGAGGGAGAACCTGCTTCTCTCAGGCCATTACACGAGTAGATTGGTGCTGGCCAATCAGAAAGCCCTCGAGCAGGTTGCCGAGCTGGAGGCGGGCCGCTCCGATAGGAATAAGCGGATGTTGGCGTTGGCGGACTCCGCTGACAAAGCAAAGAAACAGGCGCAGCTCGCCGAGGAACGGGCTGAGGCATCGCTGGCCACCGAGCAAAGTGCCCTCCAGCAGCTCGAGACCGTCCAACGCCGGCTCGCCCGGCTTGAGCAGGAGACCGAGGCGAGGATAAGGGCCAAGGAAGAAGAGTTCGCCGCCCAGCTCGCCCAGGAGGTCGGCGATCATGGAATCACGAAGAAAGACCTCGCACTGCAGCGGGGTCTAGTGAAGAGCTCAAATGCCGACTGCGAGAGGCTGAGGGGCGAACTGGAGGCGAAAGCTAACGAGATCGCCGAGCTGCGGAGTGTTGCCTCCTCCTCGCCGGACCTGGCGGCCGTGAAGGCTGAGGCCTCTGACAGAGGATGCGTCCAATGTTACGCCGAGGTCTTGAGGACTCTCTGGTGGGCGCGAGCTCACAACGACGATGAGGTGGACGCAGTGGTGAGCGATTTCAAGGCCTGCCTAGACCGGGTTCCCTTTCCCGATGGAGCCGAGCTGGATGTCGGCGACCTCCCAGAGCTCGGCATTCCTCTCAACTTTGTGCCTGAGCGTTTTCGAATCATCAAGACGGTCGAGGTGCCGGAGCTGGACGTTGTTGAGGGGGAGGTCGCTGGTGGGGAGGAGCATGCCCCTCTCACTGTCGCACAGCTCCAGGAAGCTTGTGGGGATGCTGTGTTGAACCTGAGTGAGTTCGATGCCACTGGGCTTACTGGCAACATTACTTCAGAGGCTGAGCTCGCTCTCCCGTCTGACCCGGTCGCCCCTGGTTCTAGCGAGGTGCATGCTGACGCCCCTCCTGCTGCCCCAGATGCATAGGCTTTTTCCTTGTTTTGCTAGGCTAGTTTTTATTTTCCAAGTTGTAGTAGGTCGCCAGGCTCTGCAGCTCGCCTAGAAGGAGCTCTATTTTTGTAGTCTTTTATTTCAACTTAAAGTAGATATAGCTCGCCGGGCACATGCAGCTCGCCCAGAAGGAGCTTTTTGTAGTTCAAAGATGGCCAGCTGGTCGGCCTTTGTGGCCAGCACTGCTACTCATACTTAGGATTTTTTCAAGTATATTTTGGACTTGAAAATTTCTTAAGTATCTTTTGAATATAAGTCGAGCATTTTTTGTCCAACTCTTTTTATTTATGTTTTTGCGCATTTACGTTATAATTTCTCAGAATTGCTCGTTCTTGTTTATTTTCCTGGTACATAATTGTTCGTCTTATTCTACTTTGAGAAGCGAATCGTTCGTTTTACGTCACTTACGACTACGAATTGTACCTCTGTTTTTAGAGTGCGTATTCTTCGTCTTATGCCACTTAGGGCCGCGAACTGCACTTCGATTGATTCACGTTGGGCCATTGGGTCTCATGAACCTTGCCTTAGACGTTTTAGTCTTTTTCGCGAATTTTTCTAACTTGTGGCAGTAGGTGCTTAGCAACCCTTTAAGGAGGGTACCTTTGCGACCTTGGGCACTTTGGCCTTTGCCTTCGAGCTATTCAATTATAACGCTTGGGACCTTGGTCCTTGCGCACCACGTTTTTTTTTTTTTTTTTTTTTTTTAGCACATGGGCGAGCTGGGCTTGGCGAGCTGGGCCTGGTGTAGTGGGCGACCTGGCGCAGCTCGTCTGGTTGAAGAGCTGCACAGGTCTAAACACTTGGGAATTTTTTTGAATTTTCTGAATTTCTCTGACTTTTTCTGACTTTTTATAGCTACGTAATTTACATCGGTTGCCATCTACATTTTTGATGTCAACCTCTGACTAGTCTATTACAGAATTCTAGTCTATTGGTAGAACTTTCTCAGATGTGCCGAGCTCCAGGTGTATGACGAAGCTTTGCCTTCTGCGTCTTCTAGATCATAGGTACCGTTCGGCCAGGCTGCAGTGACCCGGAATGGTCCTTCCCAATTTGAACCAAATACACCTGGTGGGGCCATCAATTTCTTTTTCAACACCAGGTCGCCGACCTTGAACTTTCGGTCTCGGACCTGAGAGTTGTAATATTTTTCCGCTCTACGTTTGTAGGTAGCGTTTTTCATTTCTGATGAAGCTCTGGTTTCTTCGATCAGATCTTTTTCTATTGCCAAGGCTTCATCATTCTTTTCTTCATCATACCCCACCACTTTCCAAGTCTTGTTCTGGATCTCTACCGGGACCACGGCTTCAGTCCCGAAGGCTAGGGCAAATGGGGTCTCCCCGGTACTGGCCCTATAGGAAGTTCTGTAAGACCATAGGACCTCCGGGAGTTCGTCTGCCCAGCTTCCTTTCTTTTCCTCGAGGCGGAGCTTTAATATGTGTTTCAAGATCTTGTTTACCGCCTCGACTTGGCCGTTCGACTGGGGGTGGTATGGAGTTGAGTAGTGCTTCTTGATGTTCCATGAACTGCAGAAGTCCCTCAACTTCTGTCCGTCGAACTGCCTTCCATTATCAGTGATGACCGACTGCGGGAGTCCAAACCTGCAGATCAGGTTTTTCCAGATGAAGTCGATCATCCTTTCCTGGGTTATGGTTGTGAGAGCTTCGGCCTCGGCCCACTTAGTGTAGTAGTCCACTGCTACAACAGCGAACTTTACACCGCCTCTACCAGGTGGAAATGGGCCGATCAAGTCGATACCCCATTTCGCAAAAGGCCATGGGCTGAAAACCGACTTAAGCTGGTTGGCTGGGGAGTGGATGTTAGGTGCGAAAAGTTGGCACTTTCGGCACCTTCGAGCGAAGCTGATGGCATCTTTGCGAAGAGTGGGCCAGTAGTAGCCCTATCTGATCGTTTTATATGCCAATGCTTGCCCCCCAGCGTGACTCCCACAAATCCCTTCGTGGATTTCTTCTAACACTTCGGACCCCTGCTTCTTAGTTAGGCATTTGAGTAGGGGTAGAGAGAATCCACGTTTATAGAGTTGGCCATCCAGCAGCGTATATCTGGCAGCTTGCTTTACTAACCGGCTAGCTTCCCAGGTGTCTGCGGGGGTTGCTCCGTCAGTTAAGTATTTTCGGATTGGGGTGCACCAATCTTCACTATCTTCACTATCCTCCTGCCCCCCACTCGAGGTTTGATTTACTTTGTAGTCGAACGTCGAGGGGTTTTTCAGTGTGGTGATTACAACCTCCGTGAACTCGGCTTCGCCGTTGCTGGTAGCTAGCCGGGCTAGGGCGTCTGCTTGTGTATTTTCTAGCCGCGGTATTTGATTGATGTAAACTTGTGTAAACATCGAGATCAGATGCGCGGCTATCTTCTGGTAGGTCATCATCTGCTGGTCTTTTGAGTCAAATTCCCCCCGGACTTGGGATATTATTAGCTGGGAATCTCCGAAAACTTGAAGATTGGTTGCCCCCACAGCTAATGATAGCCTAAGTCCTGCTATTAACGCTTCATATTCCGCTTCATTGTTGGTTGCTCGAAAGTCGAACCGAATTGCGGAGGTGAAGACTTGTCTGTCGGGGCTGATCAGGACTACACCGACGCCTGCTGCTATGCTAGTTGATGATCCGTCCACGTAGAGATGCCACGGAGCTATACGCCCCCTCGTCGGATCTTGTGGGAAAGTTAGCTCGACGATGAAGTCGGCCAGTGCTTGTCCCTTGATCGCTGTTCGGGGTGCGTAGGTTATACCGTACTGGCTGATCTCCAGTGACCATTTCAGCAGGCGCCCGGCAGTGTCTTGGCGTTGTAGTATTTGACGCAGTGGGAACGTTGTCAGCACCTCTACTGGGTGGTCAAAGAAGTAAGGCCTCAATTTTCTAACACTCATCACCAGTGCATAAGCCAGCTTCTCTGTTGGGGTGTACCGCAACTCAGCTTCATGTAAGACTTGGCTCACGTAGTACACTGGGAGGTGTGTTTTCGCCTCTTCTCGGATCAGGACGGAGCTGATGGCCACCTCCGACGCGGCGATGTACAGATACAGCTTCTCTCCAGGTATTGGCTTCGACAGAACCTGTGTATCTGCCAGGTATGTTTTGATATCTTCGAAGGCTCGTTGGCATTCATTTGTCCAGACAAAGTGGTTTTTGAGGTGGAGCTTGTTGGCCTTGGCCGCCTCTTTGTACCTCCGTGTGTTTGCTTTAATTGCCTCAAAAAATGGACGATTTCTGTCGCCGGACCTGGAGATGAATCTGTTAAGGGCTGCCATGCACCCTGTCAGCCTTTGAATTTTTTGGATGGAGTCGGGTATCCCCATCTCAATTATGCATTGGACCTGTGTCGGGTTGACTTCGATTCCCCGCTGGCTAACTAGGTGTCCCAGGAACTTCCCAGAGTGTACGCCGAAGCTGGTCTTTTTGGGGTTCAACTTCATGTTGTAGTGGCGCAGTATGTCGAAGGTCTGTTTCAGGTGGTCCAAGTGGTCCTCCTTTCTCAAACTCTTGACAACTATGTCGTCCACGTACACCTCCATGGATTCGTCGATGTTTTGGTCAAACATTTTGTTTACCAATCTTTGGTAAGTAGCTCCGGCGTTGATGAGTCCGAACGACATTCTTTCCCAGCAGTACATGTTCTTGTTGGTGTAGAACGCCGTGTGTTCCTGGTCTTCCGGGTGCAGAGCTATCTGATGATAGCCCGCAAAAGCATCCATGAATGTCATCATTTCATGGCCTGCGGTGCTGTCCACCAGCTGGTCAATATGAGGTAGTGGGAAGTTGTCTTTCGGGCATGCTTTGTTCAGGTCCGTGAAGTCAATGCAGAGTCGCCACGTCCCGTTGTGTTTCTTCACCAGGACGGGGTTCGCGACCCACTGCGGACACAAAGCCTCCTTGATGAGCTTGTTGTCTAACAATTTTTCCACCTCAACTGTTAGAGCTGCGTACTTGTCAGGTCCATATTTTCTTCGCTTTTGGCGTACGGGTCTCTTCGTCGGATCTATGTTAAGCCTGTGGCAAGCATGTTCCAACGGGATCCCCGTCATGTCTTCGTGGGACCAGGTAAATATGTCCAGGTTGGACATCAAGAACAGCTCCATCCTCGACCGGTACGGTTCAGGTAACTCAGAACCGATGAAAAGTTCTAAGTCCCTTTCCGGGTCCACCGGGAGTGCCGTCAACTCCTCCATGGGGGTTGCTTTTCTCTTCTGACATTTCCACCTCGGGTCGTTGATGAGCTCATCCCACTCCCTTTGTGACATTTGTACAGGCTCGTGGCCTATGTGCGGTTCGAGGTCTTCGGGTTGGCTTTCAGCTTGGGCGAGCTCATCGGTTGTGAACACTTCCGGTGGTCTGTCAGCTTGGGATGGCATGGTGACTCGAGGGATTGGGTCAACGTCCATGGGCGTTGGTTCTTGACCTCTCGCAGGTCCTCCACCTGGGGCCTCATCAACTACCTCCATGGGAGTAGGCTGCTGTCCCTGCGCAGCTACCGATCCCTGCGCAGGTCTCAACAGTTGGGTTTCTTCCACGTCCTCCATTGGTGTCGGTTGTGTGTCCTGCACAGGTCCAATGCCTTGGTTGATTTGTACGTCCTCTTCGAGGATGTGGACTTGCGTAACGGACTTCTTGACCCGGCCATCTTTGATTTGGAGTAAACACTCTCGGGCCTTTTTCTGGTCACCTTTTATAGTTCCGGCACCCTTCGGAGTTGGAAATTTTAAACAGTAGTAGTAGGTCGAACACGCCGCTTTGAATTCATTAATAAAAGGGCGGCCAAGGAACCCGTTGTAGGAGGACTGCTGGTCGACAACTAGGAAATCTATGAGCCTAGTCAGTCTCCTAGCGGGGTCCTCAGCCGATACAAGTTGGACGCTCAACCTAACACTACCTAGGGGGACAGTTACAGCTTCTCCGAACCCCACTATCCTAGCATTGCTAGGTTCTAGATACGACTCAAAATCACCCAAGGCATCTAAGGTGGATTTGAAGAAAATGTTGGTGAATGCGCCGGTGTCCACAAGTAGCCTGTGAACTCGGACGTTCATGATGTCGGCGGTTATCACCAACGAGTCGTTATGGGGCATCAGTACCCCCTCCAGGTCCGCTGAAGAAAATGTCAGCTCGTCAGCGAGCTGTGAGGCGGACCTGGGGCCGGAGCTGCCTTCCTGGACTTGATTTATGGCTCGGATCTCGGCCTTCCACTTTCTCTTGGATATGGAGAATCCCCCGTCCCGGAGACCTCCTGCAGCTCCGATTTCCTCCTCAAGAACTAAGAGTTCCCGAGTCGGCACCATATTTTGCTGAGGTTGGGGAGGTGCCCTCCGTCTGTGATGGGGACCAGGTTGGTCCGCCTCCTCCTCCTCGTCCTCGGAGGTAGCCCTCCCCTCGAACCTCGGTCTCTTAGCTGGGGCCTTCTTCACGAACTCGGCCAATTTCCCCTCCTCGTAAAATTTCCAGAGTTGCCTGAGGAGATCTCGACACTCGCTGGTGAAGTGGCCGATGGCCTGATGGTAGGCACAGAATTTGTTGGGGTTGAGCTTCGTGCGGTCCTGGCGGATCCGCCTTGGCTCCTCCAGCATGGCCTTGCCTTGGACGGCAGTGAAGACATGGTCGACGGAGGCAGTGAGGACCTGGTTGAGATTTTCTTTGAGCTCGTCTCCCTCGCCAAAGGCCTTTAAGTTCCGGGGGGCTTTGTAGGTGCCTCCAGACTTCTTCCCGTAGGGCTTCTTTTCCTCGTGGGCAGCAACTTCTTTCAGTAGTGCCTCCTGCATAGCCACATACACCCCCGCCTTGTGGCGGAATTCGCTATAAGTGTTGGGACATGTGAGGTGCATTTCCTTCCAGAGGTCGGTGCCCCTCCTGAGTCCGCCCATCGCTGCGACGACCTTGGTGTCGTCGCTTACCGGCTCGCCTTCCAGCAGAATCTTGTCGAACCTTTACAGGTACTGCTGGTCGGTCTCGTGCTCACCTTGATGAATGTTGGCGAGTCGGTGTTTCTGGGTAAGGTAGGACCCGAACCCAGAGAAGTGGGCCAAGAACTCCCGCGAGAGTTGGCAGAATGAGCAGATTGACCCCGGGGCGAGTGAAGAGAACCAGCGGTGAGCTCTGTCCCCTAGGGTCAGCGGGAAGTTCCGGCACTGGGTGGGGTCGGTGGCGCCGACCGAAATCATGAAATCCGCGTACTTGGCCAGGTGGACTTTTGGGTCTGATTCTCCTTCGTATGCGGACATCACGGGGAATTGAATTTTCTTTTGGACCGGTGCGCGGAGGATGGCAGGTGCCAATGGAGAGGTGGGGAGAGTCGTGGCGTCAGGTCCGCCAGACTTGGCTGCTACCTGTGCTTGCAGCATTTCAACGACCTTTTTCAGTGAGGCCATCTCGTCATCCCGGGTCACCTCCGGCGGAGGGTGCTCAAAAGTTGTGCGTCTCGCGGACGCACATCCCCGAGGTGCCTCACTCTGGGGTGACCTCTCAGTGGCGGCCTGGAATTGGCGTCCACCGTGGGGGCCTAACCGGTCAGCAGCGGGCCTCCTCAGCCTTTCGTGGGCTGATCTGCGTGGCTGTTGGTCGGAATCCCCATGGGACGCGGCTGGGGCCGCCGTACGCTCATTCTTCTCGTATCTCGGGCCCAGGCGGCCTTGGAGGACTTCCCTCCTTTGAGATTGGTGAGTGCCAGACGCCCCGGTGTAGGCCGACTCCCTTCCAGTGTAAGGAGCGGGACCCTCCTCCCCCATTTTGGCTTTACCGGTCCTCTCCCTGCGCTGGCGAGCTTGTGTCGAGCTCGCCTCCTGCTCAGTGGGGAGTACGCTGTAGTCTCCCCTGGTTTGGGTGCCCTGGGTGGGCCTGGTCTGCTCCCTGGTTTCGGCGGCTGGAGCTCGCCTAGGTACTAGGGCGAGCTCGTCCTGCTGTCGCTGCTGCAACCTTTGTAGGGTCTCGATGGTGCGTTGGAGCTCGTCAGGATTGCTGACCAGGTCCCTCAGTGCGGGGGCTAAGTCTTCCTGGGTCGCCGCAGTTCGCTGAGGTCGCGGAGCTGCGGTGCTCTTCTGGGGAGGCGGTTGTGATGTCTCCATCACCTGGTGTGCGGTCTCCACCTCGGCCTGGTTTTGATTGCCCCCTCTAGACCTTCCCGCAGCTGCGGAGGTCTGTCCCTTGGCGGCCCGAGTGTTGGCCATTTTTGGGTTCCGGAGGGGGTAACTTATTGCAGGTCGCCGAGGTAGGGGGAGGTCGCCGGAATGGTGGAGGTCGCCGGTGTGATGGTCGTCCAGCTTAGGTGGGGTTGTGCGAATTTTCGTCTAGCCTCGCGTGTTGACGAATTATCTGAAATTTGGTTTATTCGTGTGCACGCGTGCGTTTGAAAACTTGTTCCGGGCAGATTTTGCGAAATCCGATAATTAGGGTTTCTGTCCGGAGATCTGGGTTCTTCATTCAGGGGATGAAGATGTGTGTGTATCTTCAAATGTTCTTGAGTTTTGTCAAGAATACCTTCAAATCTTCAAATCTTCAACAAACCCTAATTTTTGTTTTTGAAGATTTCTTAATTTTCAGGTCCGAACAGCGCCCTCCTTCTAGCGCCAAATTGTGGACAGAATTTGTTAACGGTGTTTGTTTATGTGGCTTTTCAACATATTAATTCTATCAAACAATAATCCAAGATTTTATGTTCTTGGATGTAATATGAGGAGGGAGAGTAGAGAGAGAAATATTGTCATGGGAGTTGTATTTATTTTCAGAATTGTATAAAAAATTGTGTGAATAGTACAAGAGAGGTCTTATTTATAGGTGTGTGGGTGTGAGACGGCACCTTACGAGCCTATATGGCTTCCGGTGTTGACGAGGGTCCGTAACCCTCGTCCTGGTCCCTTACACTGCTACCTATGTTGTGCCTCGTCCTACTACTATGCCTTAGACTAGATGGGCCTCATTAAAAACCTCGCCGTAAACCACCCTTGTGGACAAATCGGACGGAGGGAAAAAGAGCGCGCCATCGGGGTCCTAATGGCTAACAGATGAGCTCATGGGCGAGCTCAGAGATGAACTTCAGTGGCTCGGGCGAGATAAGGGGCGAGCTCCAATGCCTTGCATGGCTTGCGGATGCTGTATGATGATGGGGCTCGACAAGATCTGCATGGTGCATATGGCGAGCTCTGGGCGAGCTCGGGTAATGACAGGGGTTAGTTCTCTTAGGCGAGCTGCGTAGCTAAATAGTCCCTTCGCAAGCGAGCAATTGCTCGCATGTCGATAGTGTTAGTTCGCCATATCAACACTAACTAGAGATGAAAAATACTAACTTTAATTCAAGTACAAGGAGAATTGATATGCTTTGGACATTTTTAATTATGTAATTTTAAAATTTAATCAATTTATATCAAGCTTTTGTTTCATTGTCATCTTAGACTAAGTCAAAATTTATAATCCCACCAGATTAACAAATTCTTATTTTATTAACTCAATACCCAATGTTGAGTGTCCAGTTATACTTTACGTTTTTCGATGATCTAAGCATCTAAACAAAAGTATTTGATTTTTCGTACTCCTCAACATGCATTTATCTACACTAACTCAATTCTCACTTGTTGCTACTAATTCTAATATATCATCTAATAGATATAATTGAACCAATCTCAAGAAACTCATAACAAAAGAACCAATCATCCAATTTTCACAAAATCAAGACATAAACTAAATTAATATTCAGTTCTTACACAATCTCTAGTACCCTATGTTGCACGGGTGCGGATACGCAGATGCGGGTGCGATACGATACGAGTTCGGGGATACGAGTTTTTAAAAAAATTAGGGTGCGATTCGTTAAGGATACGTCTATTTATTTATATTTTATTATATATAATATCTAAAAAATATATTTTTTATAAAATTTTTATAAATCAATTATAAATCATTTATATTTTTTATCACCTAAAATTTGAGTATATTCAATAATATAATATAATTATGTAAAAAAAATATCAATTCGAGTTACATAAGTTCAATACATAAATCATAGTAGTAAATTCAATCTAAAACAGGTGTCACACTATCAATTTAACTTATACGAAATAATAAAATTCAATGTAAATAATATATTTTGTGCTTATAAATAGGATTCGTGCAGTGGGTTCGAGAATCCGTTAGCTGGATTCGTCATGTGGCAGATGAATTCGCCACGTGGAGAATCCGACACGAGAATTCAAAAATCTTACCCTTTTTAGGGTGCGAGTGCGAATCCGATACTGCATTGTAACATTTTTAGAAGAATTCGTGTATCATAGCTAGTACCCAAATCATAAAGAGATTAGCTTATGACTCTAGAAGAGACACATGACTATAAATGCAAAATCTAACATAAACATGATAGAAACTCTTAGTAAAATGCAATAGAGATTAGCAAAAATTTGAATAAACACTTGAATCTCTTGTAAAGAAAATAAAAGAAAAATAAATGGGAACTTTGTTTGGAGTTCTAAGAACCGAGAGAATTTTGAATTAAAGGGATATTTATATACGAGAAAAGTCTTGCTATCTGATTTTGCAATATTTTTCTCGCACTCTGATATTTGCAGCGTACAAGTAGGGTATAAATGAGTCAAGTCAACTCGCAATTTACTTGTGTTCGATTCGTAAAAATTTCGAAATCGAGTCGAGCTCGAGCTACTCGAGTAGTTCTCAAGTTCGAGTTTATAAATACTCGGCTCGAGAGGCTCGCAAGCCTAATCGCACTTGCACAATATTTAATATTTTTTTATTAATTTTTTATATATAAAAAAAGTTGTCGAACTCGAGTCGAGCTGAGCTTGAATTTTAGACAAAAAAAGAGCTAAAATATATTTAATATTTTATTTTATTAAAATAATATAATTATCGAGCCGAGCTCGAGTTTATCGAGTTCTTAGCCGAGTCAAGCTCGAGCTAAAAAAATCAAGCTTGATCGAGAGTTCGAGTCGAGTTTCGAGTATAGCTATCGAGTCGAGTTCGAACTCAGCACTACTCGGCTCGACTCGACTCATTTACACCCCTGTGTACAAGAAGGGTAGTGTCAATTTAGCACAAATCGTGCTGGTTTGAAATTAACCATAATATGGTTTAGATATCCTTCGCACAGGCCATGTCGCATAGTCCATTTCTAGAACAATAATAAGGTTTGGTAAACAAATGACGATTAATTCAATCAAATTGGCATTCAAACCCTCAATAATAATGAAATAAACACACATTTTGATGGATGAATGACACTAATCACTCGATCAGACACTAATACAGGTTTGGGCATAAACAACCCTAATTTTTCCATTTAGAGAGCGATTAGTAGGGCTCTCCAAATGACAGCTCTCTAAGTTCATAGAGCTGTTAAAAAATCACTCTCGAAAACATCATTTACAAAGCGTTTTTGAACCGCTTTCACTTAGATAACCGCTCTACAGTGCATTTCTGTTTTAATTTTATTTTATTCACTTATAGACATGTTCATTTATGAAAATATTTGTGAAAAATCAATATTTGTTCTTATAGTAACATACATTTTGCTCTTATATTATATGAAAAAATATTTATTTCTAAAAATAAGTAAGTATATATAAAAAATAATATTTAGTTTGATAGTAACACACATTTTGCCTTACATTAACATGCATTTTGCCTTACAGTAACATGCATTTGAGCTACCATAACATGCATTTTTACTCTAGCGCGAGATTTTGGAGAAAATCGTCCAAATCTGACTTGACCCACTCAAGATCCGCAAATTTCTGAATATATTAGTTATTTCACATATGAAATATTTCATATAACAATATTAAGATATCCCACATCAGTAGCGAGTGTGGTCTTGGGTGGACTTATAAGCCTGGGCAATCCTCTCACTTACAACCTGTGTTTTAAGTGTAGAGTTAGGCCTTCATACATAGTATCAGAGAGCCACCTCTCTACTCGATGTGTGGATCACCTGTGGAACCACGTGTCGAGCCCGATGAGCCTCTTACGTGAGGGAGGGTATTAAGATATCTCACATCGGTAGTGAGTGTGGTCTTGGGTGGGCTTATAAGTCTGGACAATCCTCTCACTTACAACCTGAGTTTTAAGTGTAGAATTAGGCCTTCATACAAACAATTTGTGCCTAAAATAATACTCCCTCCGTCCACTAAATTTGTGCATTATTGTGTTTGGATGAGTTTTGAGAAAAAAACATATAAAGTAAATGTGTTGTGAGTTGTTATGGGGTCCACAGTCCACTATAAATAAAATAATTTATTGTGAGAGTGATGATAGTTATAAAGGTGATAGTTTTCTCAAAAGAAAAATGCATATTTTTTGTGGACAAATAATTAAAAAAAATTTAGTTGATCGAAGAAGTAAAAAAATGCACTTAAATTACACGGTGTAACTGGTGTACAAGAGACTTAGTCAAAAAAATATATACCAGCAATATTATTTCATCTCTTTCGAATTTCCAAGTTTTTCAAGAAAAAAAAAAATCGAAAATTAATGGGTCATGAAAACGAGTGAGATGAATGATAATTACGTGCTTTCAAGTCGAATCGTAGTTAGGATAATATATATAATTCATTGAAGATCTACAAACTAGTTACCAAAATCCCATATCTTAAATAGATGTCCCACATAAATTTTATAGGCCCTACATTAATCTAGCGACTTTCTGCAAATTATTATGGATTATCATATTGATAGTGATTGTAAAAATGTTTTTTCATTTTCTTTTTTGCAATAAAAGTGCTATTCACATAAAATATTCAAAATGTCGGCAAGTTCTTATATACATTAGGTAGAGAGAACGATGTCCATTTTTTTAAAATGATATTAAATTTCAGAACAAACCTAGTTATTTTTATGATTGATCAAGAGTTATTTATTTTAATAAATCAATATTAGTTATTTATATTAAATAATATCAATTAGTAAGAATTAATTATTTTTATAAAAAATATTAATATTAATATTAAACAACATTAATTAATTGTCAACGGTTCTTCCAAAATTTCAACATAGACATATATTTTTCCTTTTTTGCTATAAAATAACTTCATTCAGTAGATGTATCACTTAATAATATGAAATTATTATTAATTGTCTAGCTAGTTGGACTATTTACATTTAAAATTTTGAAATTATTATTACATTTTACCCTTTTATCTTTGTCCACTTTCTTGTCTTTCACTATTACCTCTCAACTCAAATAATTCGCCTTCTCTATACCCTGTCTCAAGGATTCGATCAATTAAACGTGTCAATGATTGTCCATGAAGGATTACATTCTACTAATTCTGATGATTTCCGTTCGATGACTGCGGAAAATAATTGAAATGGTTGTATATGAGCTCAGTAAGTTAAATTTCATTTGGATTTTATTGATTAAGTTTTTGGGCTTTGAATCTTGATTTTTCCGTATGGAATTATATGGACCGGAAAACAGATTGAAGCTTGAATTCATGTGTATTTTTTATGTTCTGCTACAATTGTGGGCACTTTCTTCAAATTTAATTGTACATATTAGTGTTGAACTGAGTTGCCAATGCTGAATTGATTAATAAAATGTTCTGATAGTTTTTGAGTTGTCACAGTTAAGGATGAGACATTATCGTAATTCATGGTAGCATATATTTAGCCCTAGTCTTGTAAGCATCAGGTGCATCGTGCAACCCAAGAGTATTTTTTAAAAAGTTAGACAAAATACTACTGAAAAGTCACACGTGTTATTACTAAAAATTGAATTTTTAAAAATATATTTTTCAGTAACAGCATGCATGACTTTCCGGTACTATTTTGTATAACTTTTTAAAAATACATTTAAATTGTACAGTGCACTTGGTGCACAGAGGACTTACTCATATATTTATAGTTTTTAACATGATATGTAGTTAAAGAGATAATTTTTTTATATTCATTATGGATAAGTGACATTGTCGTTGAACATTTTGTTCATATAATTCACCATGCTTAAATAAACTAACCGTAAAAATAAAAAATAAAACAACAATGATCCTTTTGATTAAATGCAAAATAAATTATCAACGAATGTGCAACACACATGATAATTAATTGATACATAAAAATATCTACTACTATATACTACCTCCGTCCACGAAATTTATGCTCACATTTTTGCACGTGGTTTAATGCAATATGTCGGAGGGTATTACGAGATATTGTGAGGTCCGTTTTAAATAAAGAGAATATTTATGAAAAGTATATCATATGTACTTTCCATAAATACTTTCTTTACTCAAAACGGATCTCATAATATCCTATAATACCTTCCGACATATTGCATTAAACCACGTGCAAAAATGTGAGCATAAATTTCGTGGACGGAGGGAGTATATGTTTTGGGATGAATAATTTTGTTTTTAGGGGATTGATTATTTAGTCCATCAAACAAAACACATCCTAAAAGAAGGAATAATCCTATATTTAGGGGATTGACTATTTAGTCCATCAAACAAAACACGTCCTTACCGGATAATATTTTTTGGACGTCTTTTACATGCATTTCCTATCCCAACAAAGTATCAACTACACCATCGCAAAACAAAAGGCGATTCCTCTTAAATAAGGTTGTACACTTGTACTCAAAGCTTATGGTCATTCCACCTGCAACTGCACAAGTGTATATCAAAATTATCAAGTTATTTTGTGCATTTAATTGGATAGACTGATTATTCTGACTAAAAAAGTATAACACAAAAATTAATTGCAACTAACTAATAGAATGTGTTTGAATTTCAAAATGTGAAAATCATTTTTTTTTCTAAATTAGTATCACCCAATACTATAAAAAGAAAAAAAAAAGTGTCAAAGTAGCACTTTCAAATACAAGTCTTAAAGTTCACTCAAATTATTTTGATTAGCTTGACTCTACTATGACAAGCCTAGCTAAGTTGATTTATTGGCCCAAATCAAATAAATAATTCATACTTACAATTCGACTTGAGCACTTTATTAATTTGTGTTATTTTTGCATCAAAATGTAACTAATTAATTATTGCATATTTAGAGATGGCTTGGATATCTTTTTGGGTGAATTATTCTTCATTTGTATATTAATCTTTTGTGCAAGAAATGCTGATTTTATAGAATTTTAGGTGGCAAAATGAATGTCTTAAGGAAAAACGAACAAGAAAGACAAGAGTGATGGATCATGATCGAAAACCACCCGAACCATATTGTGTGATGCGTCTGTCGAAGAATTAAGCATGGTTGGGCGAAGGTCAGCACGGGGTGTGCTGAAAGGTCACAATCCATGCTGAGCCAAAAAAAATTGAACCAACATTATTTGAGATATATTACCGAAACCTCAAAAGGGATATGACTTTAATTGCTTAGTGTTAGCCTTTTAACCAACACTAAGAAAATAGCAAGTGAGAGATTATTAAGATATAAATAGTATTGATCAAGATCATAAGGATAGCACCCGAAGCATTTTTTGTTTCTCTTGCACTTCGTACCAAGGTTAGATTTTCTTTTATTGATTGTCGTCTTCGCTTCTAGCTTAATTGGTCTTGTTAGTTGCTTTATAATTCTTAGTATAAAAACCAGTCTCGTCACTATAATGTCTATGCCAATACAACATTTTGAGAATTCATTGCTTTTTTTTTTTAGGTCGATATTATTTGGTCGTATACTTGCATTGTTACAATTACTCATTTACTTTGAGTTGATTTGTATGATTTAATAATTGTGCAAAAGTACAAAAAAGTTATATATGAACTGATTCACAATTGAGATTAAGTGGCAAAATTTTGTGTAAATCAATTTTACTTGTTTATATTTTGTATATATTTTTAATAATATTTCTTATATTTTATTAAAATAAATTAAATTGATAATAATATTAATTATTTTATTGCAAAAAATCAGTTGCAAAACATGTTCACATTAGAATTGGTTAATATAATTAAAACCAATTCCAAGTGTCTCTATAACTTCACAAATATCTATATAATAATTGAAGTGTTCTTAAATACATTCTATTTTATGATTGGGAAATATGATTTCACGTTTTGATCTCTTTCAATAAATTTTCATGACAAATATATCTCTTCGATCATCAGTTGATGTTGCAATGCTACAATAAATCACTTAACATTTATAAATCATCATCAGTGTGATTGGTACGTAGTCGATGGAGGATGAATATATATATATGTGTGTGTGTGTTTTTTTTTTTTTTTTTGCTAATTAATGGTGTAGTGTCTTTATCTCTTGGATCCACAATTCATGCTTAGCATCTTTGAATATTAGTATCACTTTTGTTTTGAAAGGTGAACATTAGTATCACTGGAGGACAAACAAAATGATTAAAATTTATACTCCCTTCATTCTAAGGTAAACTTTACGTTTGCATTGTACAAGCTAGTTTTATAGAATTAGTACTCCCTCCGTTCCGCAGAAATTTGCATCTTACGAAATGACATATTTTTTAAGATAAATGTGTTTTATATATAAAGTAGTAGCATATGAATAAATATATGAAAATGTTTGTGAATGTGCACGTAAATCAATACTTCTTTTTTAGTAGTGTGTAAATTTGTGTGGGACGTCCAAATAAAAAAAGTTTGCAAATTTCTATGGGACGGGGGAGTATTTAATATAGAATTAGATATAGAAAAAGAATGTAAAAATATAGATGAGACGGTATTCTTTAATGTTAAGTGAGTGCCAAAAAATAAAATGCATGTATAAAACCGTCTCATAAATAAGATATCCCCCTTTAATTTGTTATAAACACTATTGTAAAATTAGTTTATGTCATGCAATTAATATCATTACATATATTTACAGGTATATATGTACATGAGACTTGATATTATTAAATATTATATAATAGTGTCAATTTTATATTATAAATAAATTATATATGTTGGGCCCAGATATTCTAACACGTTAATTAGAAATCTGACCTCTGTAAATGCAATGCGGAATAAGTATGAACCAGATTGAAATCCTCGTCGTTTCCACGTACTCGGAGTCCTAGTTGCAGTAATTGCGAACCAATTTTCCATGAATTAGTATTGTATCTTATGTTTGTTTGTATTAGGATGATAGTTTG
>JAPKLY010000111.1:592722-608527 GCA_026898435.1 Prunella vulgaris | reverse complement strand
AGTGAAGACTCAATCATAACTCAAGATCATCTTATCAAGTTTGAAGCATACAAGAGATGAACAAGTGTCGAAGATTCATAAGTGAAGTTTCGCAATTCGTCCTCACTAAAAATGCACGTGAACGAAATGCGAGGGGGCAATTTGTAGGCATTTAAAATTAATTGCCGAAATAAAAAATAACATTAAGAAATTACATGTTAAAATAATTTATTATTGGGAATTTGGATAAATTTAATTCCTAATTAATAAATTCAATTTGGCCTCAAAAGCCTAACAAATTCAATTGGGCCTCTAAAGTCCAATTAATTATTCTGGATTTTTAAAGTCCAAGATATCAAGCCCGATCTCTAAAAGCCCAAGAAATCAAATCTTCACAAATATCTTGAAGATCATCAAATCTTCACAAATATCTTTGAAGATTGTCAAATCTAAGATATTTTGGGAATATTCCCAAATAATATCCAAATAATATCTTTTGGCCCATCAAATCTAGCCCAAAAATCTAGAATTCTACACCTATAAATAGGGTCTCATTCTAGTCATTTTATTCACAACATACACAACAAGGAGACGGGAAGATCAGAGCTCAGATAGAAGCATCAAGATCCAAGACTTCGGGCAACTTTGAAGATTCAAAGGCGTTCTTCACGATCTTCAAGAGCGTTCTTCAAGTTCTTCATCAATAAGGCATTTTTTATCCGGGATCACGGTGCGAAGCCTCCTGTCAACGTTCTTCATCAACAACGGTGATTGATTAGAGAAATACGGCGTGAAGGCCCTCCAATCAACGTCATCCATACGTCCTCAACGGCGATCAACATCACTCACCTACGACGACATTAACATAGAGAGTCCAAAGGTGAACACTCAACAAAGTCCTTCCATAAGGCAATATTGATTTGAAATAAGGCTTAACGCCCTCAAATTAATATCAACTTCAACATCAACTCCGGACTCAACTCCAATATATCAACAAAGTCCTTCCGACAAGGCAACATTAATTCAAAACAAGGCTCAACGCCCTCGGATTAACGTCCGGCCCCAAAGTTAATCTCGGACTTAACTCCGAGAAATCCGCAAATCAAGTCAAAGACAAAGTCAAGACTCGAAGAGAAGAATCAGAGGATCGAATAGAGATTGGACCCGAGACAATCACTTGATATCTTTAATATAATTCTTTGTAATTTCCTTTTTCACTTTATTAATAAAGATTTATTAATATTTGTCGAGAAAATTTGCAGGTTACAAATTTTGGCACGCCCAGTGGGATAACTCTACCTTTCATCTCTTCTCTTCAAAGAATTCAAGCATTCAAAATGACTTAATTCAAGGTCCAGACCATGAGGATCGTTGACACCGGAATGACTCCATTCAAAGTTCAACTCAAGAGGACCGAAGACTCTCCTCTAAAGATTCAAGCTTCCAAAGTGACGCCTTTCAAGATCAAACTTGTGCGGACTATGGAAGCAGCTCAAATTGTGGACTACGAGAATGTGAATGTCATCACTAGGAGCATGTCAAAGGACTCGCAATCATTCACAGCTTCCATCAAGGATTCCGAGAAGGATGTTCCAAATGATGCCGCAAGAGACGAGAATACCTCAACAAGCTCAACTCCTCGCTCCCGATCAAGTTCATCATCAGCTTCTAATATCGTCGAGGTGATGACAACAAATGCTACCACTGACGAAGAGCAACTACCAAGTTTGGTTCAAGCCATGCAAGAACTTAAGACACATATCCTAGAGCAAGACACTAAGATCAATCAGCTCTTGGGCAACACCAACAATCCGGAATCAAGTCGCACAAAAGGAATAGAAGTCCAAGAGCAAGGTGAAGATGAGGTGTTCATTGGACTGTTGATGGGCGAGCCACTCGAGGTAAATCAGAGAATCAGGAGGTCGCCTCTGCCATGCTGGAGCTTGCCCAGGGCTCGCTCCATACCCTCGTGAAGGTCTCACCAGGGTTCATCATCGCACAACACTCGTAGGCCACGCAAGGCGTTAGAGCTCGCCCTAGAGCTCGCCTGACCCACCGAAGCCCGCCTGTGAGCTCGCCCATGAGCTCACCTGTTAGTCAATAGGACCCCGATGGCGTGCTCTTTTTCCCTCCGTCTGGTTTATCCACAAGGGTGGTTTACGGCGAGGTTTTTAATGAGGCCCATCTAGTCTAAGTCATAGTAGTAGGACGAGGCGTGATAGGGGAAGCAGTGTGAGAGATCAAGACGAGGGTAAGGAACCCTCGTCAACACCGGAAGCCACATAGGCTCATGAGGTGCCATCTCGCACTCACACACCTATAAATGAGACCTGTCTTGTACTATTCAGACAATTCTCACATTTTTCACACAATCAATATAACCTTCATTGCAATATTTCTCTCTCTAAACTTTCTACTCTCCCTCCCCAAGAACATAAAATCATAAGATTATTGTTTGGTAGAATTAATCCGTCGTAAAGCCACATAAACGAACACAATCAGTAAATTCTATCAACAATTTGGCACTAGAAGGAGGGTCCCTGAACCTGAAAATTAGAAAATCTCAAGAACAAAAAAATTAGTGTTTGTTGAAGATTTGAAGATTTGAAGGTGTTCTTGATAAAACCCAAGAACACTTGAAGATACACATACACCTTCATCCCTTGAACGAAGAACCCAGATTTCCGGACAAAAACCCGAGTTTTTGGATTTCACAAAATCGGCCCGGAACAAGTTTTCAAACGCGCGAGTGCACACGAATAAATTGAATTTCGGATAATTCGTCACACGCGAGGCTAGACGAAAACTTGCACAGCTCCTCCTAAGCTGGACGGCCACCACTCCGGCGACCTTCACCACTCCGGCATGTCCCAACACTTACAGCGAATTCCGCCACAAGGCGGGGGTGTTTGTGGCTATGCAGGAGGCACTACTGAAAGAAGTTGGTGCCCACGAGGAAAGGAAGCCCTACGGGAAGAAGTCCGGGGGCACCTACAAAGCTCCCCGGAACTTAAAGGCCTTTGGCGAGGGAGACGAGCTCAAAGAAAGCTTAATCAGGTCCTCACTGTCTCCGTTGACCACGTCTTCATTACCGTCAAAGGCAAGGCCATGCTGGAGGAGCCAAGACGGATCCGCCAGGACCGCACGAAGCTCAACCCCAATAAATTATGTGCCTACCACCAGGCCATCGGCCACTTCACCAGCGAGTGTCGAGACCTCCTCAAGCAACTCTGGAAATTTTACGAGGAGGGAAAATTGGCCGAGTTCGTGAAGAAGGCCCCAGCTAAGAGACCGAGGTTCGAGAGGAGGGCTACCTCCGATGACGAGGAAGAGGAAGCGGACCAACCTGGTCCCCACAACAGACGGAGGGCACCTCCCCAACCTCAGCAAAACATGGAGCCCACCCGGGAACTCTTGGTTCTTGAGGAGGAGATCGGAGCTGCAGGAGGTCTCCAGGACGGGGGATCCGCCATATCCAGGAGAAAGAGGAAGGCCAAAATCCGGGCCATAAACCAAGTCCAGGAAGGCAGCTCTGGCCCCAGGTCCATCTCACAGCTTGCTGACGAGCTGACATTTTCTTCAGCAGACCTGGAGGGGGTACTAATGCCCCACAACGACTCATTGGTGATAACCGCCAACATCATGAACGTCCGTGTTCACAGGCTACTTATGGACACCGGCGCATTCACCAACATTCTCTTCAAATCCACCTTGGATGCCTTAGGTGATTTTGAGTCGTATCTGGAACCTAGCAATGCTAGGATAGTGGGGTTTGGAGAAGCTGTAACCATCCCCCGAGGTAGTGTTAGGTTGAGCGTCCAGCTTGTATCGGCTGAGGACCCCAAAAGGAGACTGACTAGGCTCATAGATTTCCTAGTTGTCGACCAGCAGTCCTCCTACAACGGGTTCCTTGGTCGTCCGTTTATTAATGAATTCAAAGTGGCGTGTTCGACCTACTACTACTGTTTAAAATTCCCAACTCCAAAAGGTGACCAGAGGAAGGCCCGAGAGTGTTTACTCCAGGTCAAAGACGGCCGGGTCAAAAAAGCGGTGACACAAGTCCATATCCTCGAAGAGGACGTACAGATTCCTGCAGACGAGCCAAACATCCTAGACGTCATCTCGGTCGAAACTGAGATGATGGAGGTAGGCGATTTGTCAGAAATCAACCAAGGTACTGGACCTGTGCGAGACACACAACCGACACCAATGGAGGACTTGGAAGAAACCCAAGTGTTGAGACCTGCGCAGGGGTCGGTACCTGCGCAGGGGCAGCAGCCTACTCCCATGGAGGTAGCTGATGAGGCCCAAGGTGGGGGACCAGCGGGAGGTCAAGAACCAACACCAATGGACGTTGACCCAACTCCCCAAGTCACCACACCATCCCAAGCTGACAGACCACCGGAGGTGTTCACAACCGACGAGCTCGCCCAAGCTGAGAGCCAACCCGATGACCTCGAGCCGCGCATAGGCCATGAGCTTGCGCAGATATCACAAGGGGAGTGGGATGAGTTCATCAGCGACCCGAGGTGGAAAAGCCAAAAGAGAAAAGCAACCCCCATGGAAGAGTTGACGGCACTCCCGGTGGACCCGGAAAGGGACTTAGAACTTTTCATCGGTTCTGAGTTACCTGAACCGTACCGGTCGAGGATGGAGCTGTTCTTAATGACCAACCTGGATGTGTTTGCCTGGTCCCACGAAGACATAACGGGGATCCCGTTGGAACATGCTTGCCACATACTTAACATAGATCCGATGAGGAGACCCGTACGCCAAAAGCGGAGGAAGTATGGACCAGACAAGTACACAGCTCTAACAGTTGAGGTGGAGAAGTTGTTAGACAACAAGCTCATCAAGGAAGCTTTGTGTCCGCAGTGGGTCGCGAACCCCGTCCTGGTAAAGAAACACAATGGGACTTGGAGACTCTGCATTGACTTCACGGACCTGAACAAAGCGAGGATAGTAAAGACCTGTGTTGGTTTGCGAGGATAGTACATCAGTTCTACTCAGCGCAACCGATCCAACAATTGGTATCAGAGCACAGGTCACGGGTTCGAGTCCCCCATGGCGCAAATAGTGGTATGTTTGGCTTCAAGTCAGGCTACTGCTAGGGGGGGATTGTTGGGAGAAATCCTAGCAGTCCCTGCCTTGGAGGCGAGCTGCGCTCAAGTCCACTCGTTCGCTCGATTAAAGGCATAGTTGCGTGCCGCCCGTGGCGCTGAAGCTAGATATTGGGTTTAAAGGAATTGATTGTACTACTCATACCAACAAGGTGCATCTTCTTTTCTGGTTCCCATTGTGAAAGAACTCTAAAGTTAAGCGTGCTTGACTTGGAGCAATTTCATGATGGGTGACCCCCTGGGAAGTTCTCAGGGTGCTTGCGAGTGAGGACATAAGCACGCTAGAAAAAACCTGTGTTGATTTGCTAGGATAGTACATCAGTTCTACTCAGCGCAACCGATCCAACATCTTACATGAAGCTGAGTTGCGGTACACCCCAACAAAGAAGCTGGCTTATGCACTGGTGATGAGTGTTAGAAAATTGAGGCCTTACTTCTTTGACCATCCAGTAGAGGTGCTGACAACGTTCCCACTGCGTCAAATACTACAGCGCCCAGACACCGCCGGACGCCTGCTGAAATGGTCACTGGAGATCAGCCAATACGGTATAACCTACGCACCCCGAAAAACGATCAAGGGACAAGCACTTGCCGACTTCATCGTCGAGCTAACTTTCCCACAAGATCCGACGAGAGGGCGTATAGCTCCGTGGCATCTCTACGTGGACGGATCATCAACTAGCATGGCAGCAGACGCCGGCGTGGTCCTGATCAGCCCAGACAGACAAGTCTTCACCTCTGCAATTCGGTTCGACTTTCGAGCAACCAACAATGAGGCGGAGTATGAAGCGTTGATAGCAGGACTTATGCTATCATTAGCTGTGGGGGCAACCAATCTTCAAGTTTTCGGAGATTCCCAGCTAATAATATCCCAAGTCCGGGGGGAATATGAAGCAAAAGACCAGCAGATGATGACCTACCAGAAGATAGCCGCGCATCTGATCTCAATGTTTACACAAGTTTACATCAATCAGATACCACGGTTAGAAAACACACAAGCGGATGCTCTAGCCCGGCTAGCTACTAGCAACGGTGAAGTCGAATTCACGGAGGTCGTGATCACCACACTGAAAAACCCCTCGACGTCCGATTACAAGATGAATCAAACCTCGAGCGGGGGGCAGGAGGACAGTGAAGGTGGTGAAGATTGGTGCACTCCAATCCAAAAATACCTAACAGACGGAACAACCCCCGTGGACACCTGGGAAGCTAGCCGGTTAATAAAGCAAGCTGCCAGATATACACTGCTGGATGGCCAACTCTATAAACGTGGATTCTCTCTACCCCTACTCAAATGCCTAACTAGGAAGCAGGGGTCCGAAGTGTTAGAAGAAATTCACGAAGGGATTTGTGGGAGTCACGCTGGGGGGCAAGCATTGGCATATAAGACGATCAGACAGGGCTATTACTGGCCCACTCTTCGCAAAGATGCCATCAGCTTCGCTCGAAGGTGCCGAAAGTGCCAACTTTTCGCACCTAACATCCACTCCCCAGCCAACCAGCTTAAGTCGATTTTCAGCCCATGGCCTTTCGCGAAATGGGGTATCGACTTGATCGGCCCATTTCCACCTGGCAGAGGCGGTGTAAAGTTTGTTGTCGTAGCAGTAGACTACTACACTAAGTGGGCTGAGGCCGAAGCTCTCACAACCATAACCCAAGAAAGGATGATCGGCTTCATTTGGAAAAACCTGATCTGCAGGTTTGGACTCCCGCAGTCGGTCATCACTGATAATGGAAGGCAGTTCGACGGACAGAAGTTGAGGGACTTCTGCAGTTCATGGAACATCAGGAAGCACTACTCAACTCCATATCACCCCCAGTCGAACGGCCAGGTCGAGGCGGTGAACAAGATCCTGAAACACATATTGAAGCTCCGCCTCGAAGAAAAGAAGGGGAGCTGGGCAGACGAACTCCCGGAGGTCCTATGGTCTTATAGAACTTCCTATAGGGCTAGCACCGGGGAGACCCCGTTTGCCCTAGCCTTCGGGACTGAAGCCGTAGTCCCGGTAGAAGTCTAGAACAAGACTTGGAAGGTGGTGGGGTATGATGAAGAAAAGAATGATGAAGCCTTGGCAGTAGAAAAATATCTGATCGAAGAGACCAGAGCTTCGTCAGAAATGAAAAATGCCACCTACAAGCGCAGAGCGGAAAAATATTACAACTCTCAGGTCCGAGACCGAAAGTTCAAGGTCGGAGACCTGGTGTTAAAAAAGAAATTGATGGCCCCACCAGGTGTATTCGGTTCAAACTGGGAAGGACCATTCCGGGTCACCACAGCCTGGCCGAACGGTACCTATGATCTAGAAGACGCAGAAGGCAAAGCTTCGTCATACACCTGGAGCTCGGCACATCTAAAAAAGTTCTACCAATAGACTAGAATCCTGTAATAGACTAGTCGAAGGTTTACATCAGAAATGTCGATGGCAACCGATGTAAATTGCACCGCTATGAAAAGTCAGAAAAAATTCAGAAAAATTTCCCAAGTGTTTGGACCTGTGCAGCTCTCCAACCAGACGAGCTGCACCAGGTCACCCACTACTCCAGATAGCTCGCTGAGCCTAGCTCGCCCACATGCTCAGAAATCCTCAATGCGCAAGGACCAAGGTCCCAAACGTTGTAATTAAATAGCTCGAAGGCAAAGGCCAAAGTGCCCAAGGTCGCGAAAGTACCCTCCCTAAAGGGTTGCTAAGCACCTACTGCCATAAGTTAGAAAAATTCGCGAAAAAGATGAAGAAACGTCTAAGGCAAGGTTCATGAAACCCAATGGCCCAACGTGAATCAATCGAAGTGCAGTTCGCCGCCCTAAGTGGTCTAAGATGAACGATTTGACGGGCCTAAGTGGCGTAAGACGAAGAATACGCACTCTCAAAACAGAGGTACAATTCGTAGTCGTAAGTGACGTAAAACGAACGATTCACTTCTCAAAGTAGAATAAGACGAACAATTATGTACCAGAAAAATAAACAAAAACGAGCTATTTACGAAATTATAACGTAAAGGCGCAAATACATAAAGGAAAAGAGTTGGACAAAAAATGCTCGGCTTATATTCAAAAAGATACTTAAGAGATTTTCAAGCCAAAAATATGCTTGAAAAAATCCTAAGTATAAGTAGTTGTGCTGGCCACAAAGGCCGACCAGCTGGCCATCTTTGAACTACAAAAAGCTCCTTCTGGGCGAGCTGCACGTGCCCGGCGAGCTAAGTCTACTTGAGCAAAAAGCAAAGGCTACAAAAATGGAGCTCCTTCTGGGCGAGCTCCGCAACCCTGCGACCTACCGAAACTTGGAAAATAAAAACTAAACTAAGAAAGCAATAGTAAAGAAGGCCTAGGGCTCGGGGTCGGCGACCTCTGGAGTAGGGGCGACTTGGCGGATGGGCATGGCAAGCTCGGCATCAGAAGTGATGTTCCCGGAGAGTCCACTTGTGCCGAGCTCGCTGATGTTTATCATCGCATCCCCGCAGACCTCCTGCATCTGCTCCATTGTTGGCGGGGCCTCGCCTCCAGCATCCCCCTCAGCACCTTCAGTCTCTTGGGCGAGATCGGCAGTCAAGACCTGCTTCGTCTGGATAATGTTGAACTTTTGACGAGCAGCGTCAAGATTGATCCCGTAGCCCGCGAGGTCTCCAATGTTCAGCTCCGTGCCGGGGGGGATCGAGGACTTCTCCAGGCAATCCTCAAACTCGCTGACGAGGGCTTCCCACTCACTGTCATTATTAATCTGTGCCCATTGGAAGGAGCGGATTACCTCAGCAAAGCAGAGCACGAAGCCCTTTTCGGTGGCGACCACCTCGGCGAGCTCAAGTGCCTCGGCCGTGATGGCGGTGTCAGAACGGCCCTTGAGCTCGGCGATCTTCAAAGCCTTAGCGGCGACCTCTTCCCGCAGCTTGCGGCACTCTTCTGAGTTCCCTCGGCTCTGATCACCGAGGAGCCCTACCTCAACCCGGGTCAGGGCGAGCTCCTCTTCCCGAGCAGTAAGTGTCCGGTGAGCTTCATCCAGCTCGGCCTGTTGTTGGCGGAGGTCGGCCTGAAGTTTTTCTGCTTTTCTGATAGCAAGCCGCTCCGCCTCCAGTGAGGCCTTTGCCTTGGTCTCTTCCCTCGCCATCTTCTCGAGGGCCTTCTTTCGCTCGTCGCCCACCTTGGTCAGCGCCCTCTTCGCATCATGGCGAGCTCTATCAGCGGCGGCGACATTATCACCGATGAGCTGGGCCGTCGCCATTACCGCACGCCAGCCTCACCTTGTCGGCAGGCTTCTGCCTCTCGATCATGCCGAGCTCTGAGGTGGAGAGGTACTTAGGGGCCTCAGTAAAAACCCGGCGAGCCGCCCCATCACAAAGGTCCCTCGACGAGCTCAGGGCCCTACACCGCTCGGCAATATGGAGAGATTCAGGTCGCTGCGGGAACTCGGCGGGAGTATACCTACACAATACTCAAATCAGTCAGCAAAAAATATAGAAATTGCAAAGGCTTCCAACTTCAAAAGAGGTCGCCCACTTACCCAAACCTATCGGGATTGAGCCCAAGCAGGGTATCATCTCGAATAGGGACCCCGTAGGGAGGCGGCGAGGGCGCACTCTGAGGAGTTGGGGGCGCCTGAGAAGATTGGACAACAAGAGTTCGCCCTGACCCTGCTGGGGTTGATCCGGAGCCGCCCTCGGCCCTAACTCGTTTGGTGGGGTGAGCCTCTTCCTCACTCACCCGAGAGCCATCCCCCCGGTGGAGAGCTCGCCTCGTCTGCTGGGGCGGAGGGGGTTGGGTACCCCTTTCTGAATCCGAGCCTCGGCCCGCTCCCTTCTTGGTGGCGGCAACCTTCTCCTTTGTTTGGGGAGGCGCCGAGGTCCTTTGTGAACCCGAGCCCCCGGCCTTATCAGCGGCCTTGGCGAGCTCGAGCTTTTTTGTGGCGTCCAGGACCGCCCCCGAATGGATACCTTCCCTCCCTGGGCGAGGCTTTCCTATCCTGAGCTGCCGAGCTAAGAAATAGTATGCTTCAGGAACTTTAACAGGTGAGAGCTCGGCAGTAGGACCTACACCTGCACAAGATGATCAAGTAGGTCAGGCGACCTCAATATACGGAGCAGCGAGCTGGCAGAACTTCAAAATGGAAAAGTGCAAAACCTTGAGCAGCGAGGTGGTGTGGTGAAGTGATGAGGCCGGCGAGCCTGCGGCAGTGGAGTTGGCACAAGTGTTCGATCTCGCGATCCTTCTTCTCCCTCAAGCAACACACCGTCCGCACAAACTCGAAGCCAATCGAAACCTCCGGTTTCCCACGGCTCGACTTGTGGCGCTTCAAACCTGCAAAAAGATAGATTAGATCAGTAATCTAATCCGACGCACACACACTAAGGTATGCCACCTACAACTCGCCTCCCCATATGTCTCTGGAGTAGGGATACGCCCTCCACGACCATCAGAAGCTCGCCAATCCCCCCCGATAAAGAAGAACTGCTCCTTCCAATCCCGGATTTTGTTGGGGAGGTCGCCTAAAAATTTGCCCCCCGGGCGAGCTTGGAAAGAATAATATCCCTTCTCCTCCCTCACTTGTCTGATCACGATGAAGAGCTCGTTGATCTCCGCCGTACTCAGCCGATTTTCATAGCCCTCGAGGCCGAAGATGGTCAGGGCTGCCAACAGATTGCTCCATGCATTCGGAGTAAGTTGGGTAATGGCGAGGCCCGTGTCCGCCAAAAATTGCCCAATGATGGGGTGGAGGGGAAGGGTGAGCCCCGCCTTCAAGGTGTGATAATTCATGGCTGTGAGCCCGGCAGGGGGGAGGTCGGCTCGTTCTTTCTCCTCAGCGGGATACATAAAAATGTCCAGCGGGATGCGGAACCGCCTCCGAATATCCGGAAGGGCGAACTCGCTCATAATGCTCTCCACCCCGTTGGCCTTAAGGTTAGACTTGCCAGTGACTTTTCGAATCGGAGCTCGCCGGGGTAGGGGGAAGCTCGCCCCGTGGGTTCTCACATATTCGCCCCAGTCGAACTCGTTCACGACCTCGGCAGAGACTTGATGTTTAGGGAGCTTGGGAAAAGGAAAGTTGATGAAACGGAGGTATTCATAAGTGACCTCCGTCCCCATATCCTCGCCGACCTCTTCGTCGACCTCGCGGGCCAGCTCGCCAGCAAGGTCGCCAGGCCCAACCTCAACGACCTCCTCCCGGGCCTCAATCTCGGCGGCCTCCTCTTCAACAGGGGTCACATCTCCTCCGTGAGCTCGCTCTGAGTAATCCCAGAGTTCACGGAGGGGCGATTCCTCACCGGAGCTAGTAGCTTGCTCGCTGGAGTCAGAGCGAACTGACCCCAAGAGCTCGCTACTATCCGGGAAGGTTTCAGAGCTCGCCCCAGAGCTCGAAGAGAGGATCACATGTGCTGCTCGGGGGTTT
Organism: Prunella vulgaris; assembly: GCA_026898435.1. Lineage (NCBI taxonomy): Eukaryota > Viridiplantae > Streptophyta > Magnoliopsida > Lamiales > Lamiaceae > Prunella > Prunella vulgaris. The sequence continues at coordinate 597,048 of JAPKLY010000111.1, read as the reverse complement.
GGATGGTCATCGGTCATTTGTCCTTTGCCCAGATCACGATGCGGGGGGGGGTACGGCTTGAAGAGTTCTCAGACATCATGTAGGCGTTCGAAAGCAAGGAACAAGGAAGAAGAGAAGGGAGAAATCCAGATTTCTACCTTGGGAGACGTTCGGAGACGCGTCTGAAGCAGAAGGGTGATCGCCAGAAATGTGCTCTGAGAGGTGAGAAAGCAAAAGTGAGGAAATTCCTCATTTCTGCCTATTTATAGACGCTGGGCGCGAGCTCGAAATTCCTGGAAGATCAGGGACCTTTTTGCAAAGAATTTGAAAAGTTATTATTATGGGTGCGGGAAACGACACTGAGGGAGACGCGTGCGACATCTCGAATTCCACCCACGGGAGAGCTCGCCCGAGAGTCATATGCCAGCTCGCCCACACATGCCATGAGCCATGATGAAGGCGAGCTGGGGGGTAATTGTTGATGGGCGAGCCACTCGAGGTAAATCAGAGAATCAGGAGGTCGCCTCTGCCATGCTAGAGCTCGCCCAGGGCTCGCCCCATACCCTCGTGAAGGTCTCGCCAGGGTTCATCATCGCACAACACTCGTAGGCCACGCAAGGCGTTAGAGCTCGCCCTAGAGCTCGCCCGACCCACCGAAGCCCGCCTGTGAGCTCGTCCATGAGCTCACCTGTTAGTCAATAGGACCCCGATGGCGTGCTCTTTTTCCCTCCGTCCGGTTTATCCACAAGGGTGATTTACGGCGAGGTTTTTAATGAGGCCCATCTAGTCTAAGGCATAGTAGTAGGACGAGGCGTGATAGGGGAAGCAGTGTGAGAGATCAAGACGAGGGTAAGGAACCCTCGTCAACACCGGAAGCCACATAGGCTCATGAGGTGCCGTCTCGCACTCACACACCTATAAATGAGACCTCTCTTGTACTATTCAGACAACTCTCACATTTTTCACACAATCAATATAACATTCATTGCAATATTTCTCTCTCTAAACTTTCTACTCTCCCTCCCCAAGAACATAAAATCATAAGATTATTGTTTGGTAGAATTAATCCGTCGTAAAGCCACATAAACAAACACAATCAGTAAATTCTATCAACATGGACGACAATCAACGGAACTTGATTCAACATCAAAAGAGCTTCATGTCACCCCGGAAGGGCTAGTCTCAGTTGATCAAATAAGAGAAGTTATACTCGAGACAATGAAAGACAAGATCGAAGAAGACTCCAAATCTTCCTTCACGGTGAGCAAGCCCTACACAAAGAGAATCGATAACTTGAAGATGCCGGTGGGCTACCAACCTCCCAAGTTCCATGGCAAGGGTAATCCAAGACAACACATCACTCATTTCGTGGAGACTTGCAACAATGCGGGCACATATGGAGACTACTTGGTGAAGCAGTTCGTGCGCTCTTTGAAGAGAAATGCTTTTGAGTGGTACGTTGATTTAGGCGGCAACTCAATCGATAGTTGGGAGCAAATGGAGCAAGAGTTTCTTAGCTGATTCTACAGCACCCGAAGGATGGTTAGCATGGTTGAATTGACAAACACTCGCCAATGGAATGAAGAGTCGGTGATCGATTACATCAACCGATGGAGAAACTTGAGCCTTAATTGCAAAGATAGATTGTCCGAAGCTTCAGCAATCGAGATGTGCATTCAAGGGATGCAATGGGGACTTCGATACATCCTCCAAGCCATTCAACCAAGATCGTTCGAGGAGTTGGCTACTAAGGATCACGACATGGAGATTAGCATGCAAACTAGCGGGGTCGATGGTCCACCAATTCAAGAGTTTCATGGAATCAAACACAAGCAAGAAGTCAACAATGGGGGCAAATCATTCGCCAACGCTTCAAATAAAGAGTCAATGCCCGTGACTGCTGCAACAATTAAGTTTCGAAGAGTCGAAAGTGGCGCAAGCGATAAAGAGAAGAGTGTTATCCAAGGTAACATGTCGCGAAGGCCAACTTCAGAAAAGAGGCAACAAAAGCAATATCCTTTCCTAGACTCTGATGTTCCCAGCATCTTCGATGACTTAATCAAGGCACAACTTATTGAGCTACCGGATGCAAAGCGACCGAACGAAGTTGGACGCACGGAAGATCCCAAGTATTGCAAGTATCATCGGATGGTGGGACACCCAATTCAAGATTGCTTCGTATTCAAAGACAAGGTCATGCGACTAGTCGAACAAGGGAAGATCATATTAGAAGAAAGCAAGACTACTGCCAATGTCCTCTCGGTGGAGAATGGCAAAGCTTCATACCAAATGATTGACGAGGAAAGCAACAAGTCATACAAGTCAGACGATAAAGACGATGATCATTCAGCAGATGTGATCTTCACAGATGATGATCTACTACTTGGTTCACAATCTCATAATTGGCCGCTGTTCGTGACGGGCTACACATTGCAACAAAAGGTGAATAGAATTCTGATCGATGGAGGTTCGGGAGTAAACATACTGCCTCTAAAGACAATGACAAAGTTAGGAGTCTCAACGGACGAACTCGCGAATAGTCGCTTGATGATCCAAGGATTCAACTTAGAAGGACAAAGAGCTCTCGGCACGATCACACTATATTTTGTTGATTGATGATATGACTTCGGCCGTGTTTTTCCATGTCATAGATGCGAGGACATCATACAACATGCTCTTGGGACGTCCATGGTTGCACAGTTATAGCGTGATACCCTCTACACTTCATCAATGCTTCAAGTACCGCAATGGCGATATGATAAAGACAGTGTTTGGTGATGATAAACCCTTTACCGAAGTGGAGTCATACTTTGCGGATGCCAAGTACTTTTGTAAAAGTAAGAAGTCTATGAAAGTTGAAGACGATTCTTCAAAGGAAATGATAAAGAACAAGCAAGATGAAGAGGATGAGACTTCTTCCGGCACCAACAAGGGCAAGCAATCTCGTGAAGACATTGAAGCGTCAGAAGAATTGATACTTCCTTTGACCAAGCTCGACGTCATAAAGAAACCTTCACAACCACTCAAAGGATTCACTCGTCCCGTCCGAGGAGCTAGGACCGAACATGGAGATATATCGAAAGCCGTAATCATGGGGGCATATGGTCCTCAAGCCTTCAACCTTCTTATCAAAGCCGGATACGATCCGCAAGGGAACAAAGCATCAAAAGAGTCACATCATGAAGCATCTAAGAAGTTAGAATCCACTCCAAGAGTACCAAGAAGAAGAGGTCTTACCGTCAAGAGCGCGAGGTTTGGCTTGGGGTATACCGCCCAAAGTCCCGTACGCATAACCATCAAGAGAGCAAGTGCAAATCAAATCATAGATGAAGAAGTCCCATCAATGGAAGAGGCATTTGATGAGGATAAGAGAAGAATGAAACGAACATCTGCTTTTGAAAGATTGGGAAATAAGCGCCAAAGATCGGGAACAGTTTTAGAAAGATTAGGACCGTGAGGGAGATTTAGTCATCGAAAGTCGACAACTGTTTTCGAGAGGTTGGGGCCACTCAAAGTAAGGCATCAAAAAGAATAAAGAGTTGTTGAAATTTCAAACTCCCAAAAGCACCGAAGTCGAGTTCCATCCCGTATGACGCGGCAAACTCACTTGGTTGCATCTTGTGGAGAAACTTTGACAGCAAAGGTACAAACAATAATCTACACCAAGACCAATGAAGATGGAGAAGACGTGGTCTCATCTTACTTCATCAATACTCGCGTTGTCCAACAGTCAGCTCTCCGAGATAGGGAAAACATTCCACAAAGAAGAATAGCTCTCATGATCAGAAATATGAATATCACCGAAGTGAACAACATGCAAACGATCCTAGTTAGAGGAAGAAATAGTCAAGTCAGAATATGCGTGGATTTTTCAAGAGAATCCAATGAAGAGTCTGCCACAACAAATCACATCACCACATATGAAGATGCTCCCGCACGAGCCTAATCTGCATGATGCTCCTTGATGCACGAGCCTAAACTGCACAATGCTCATTGACGCACGAGCCTAAACTGCATGTTGCTCCTGGTCCGCAAGAGGATAAACTGTGTACGACAACCACCAAAGATGATTACATGTGGTTAAACTGTTAACTTATCCCACAAAAGGTGTTTAAGTGGTTAAATAACATCCTACTGCGACTATGGTAGTAAAAAGTATACGTCCCTCCTGGCCCGCATGAGGTTAAACTGTGTACGGCGCCCCCCCCAAAACCAAATCAAGTTTCCCCTTTGAACTACGTTTTGACTTGATCCTCTTTTAAGAGGTACGTAGGCATCTTAGAAATAATTCTAAGTTCAGTCATAACTCAAGATCATCTTATCAAGTTTGAAGCGTACAAGATATGA